>JAVQIZ010074548.1:0-13202 GCA_036023535.2 Galaxias brevipinnis
CACACCAATCCACACACTTACACACACACACACACACACACACACACACACACACATGCGAGCTAGACCACACCCGCACACACACACACACACACACACACACACACACACACACACACACACACACAAACAAACAAACACTCATAATTCTAAACATATTCATTTGTATGATAAACTTTCATTAATTCCCGTATTAATAGTTTTGCATTTTGTAGATTATTGATATTGAAAATTATTACAAGTAAAGGTGGAAAAATTACATTAATTAGAGTAACATTTTTGGTTTTATTGTCAAATGTCTTATTATTATGAAATAGTTGAGGGAGCTGTTATAAAATCTAGTATTTACCTATTCATATAAAAATATGTACATTTTATCTATGCATCTTTTGAAACCTATGCAAAATGGTAAAGAGATTTATTTTCCATCAAGTTTATTTCTGTACAATGCAGGACTGGATTGGTGTCATTACCAGACAGAGTGAAGACAGGTTGAATGAAACTTGAATTGATATTTGGAAGACAGTTGATTCACATTTGAAACAAAAAAGTATTACATGGTTAATATAATTTATCATACAACCACAACTGTTTGTCTTGGGAGTACGTAAGTCAATACTGGAAATGTTATTATTATTTTTACTCCATACAAATGCTTTTGTGACAAAGTAGTCATTTTCATTTTACAATCTTTTAAATCTTATAGAATGATATTATTCATTTTGCACTAAGGAGATTATCCTGCTGAATATATTTGATTTATGCAATGATAAATTAGAATGATGTGATACGTTTTATGCACTAAAAAATGAGGAAGTATGCAATAAATGTATTTTTGTTAGATTTTGTGAATGATAATCAGAGCAGTGGTGCAATTTATGTGAAATGTGTAGTTATGTGTATGTTAAAATGACAGCAAAATTGCATAAAAGGGAAAAATTTTGATATGCACATTATGTAAGAAGCCAGACCGGATTGAATGTCTATAATATATATCTGCATACTGTAATGTCAGTTTACAAAATCAATAAAGTGTTTACATTAGAAAAAAAATCTGTTCTTCTGGAATGATGATCAACACAACAAATGGGAAAGTTTTAAGAACATTTGCATATATACTGTATTCTCTAAATAACCAGTGGTTGAAGTGTGAAAATCATAGTATCTTCGAAAACTGAACTCTTTGGAATAGATTAAGATTATTTAGATCCTCACTATTGATTACATATCATAATTCCAACCAGCAAAAAAAATCAACATAGTCTAATATGTTTTCTTGGAGAGAGGAAGTTTAATGCTCTGTGATTTAATTAATAAGGTGATTCTAATATTGTGAAAGTAAAACACACAGGGAACAGAGGGAAGGCTAAGACAGAAGTCATTTAATGATGTATTGTGGTCAGTCTATGGCTTTGGCTGAGATAACAGAGGGGCATACAGTGTTCACATGTTATTACAGAGCAGAGAAACGGCATGAATTCCCAGTCGCCCACATTGCAGGCAGGAATGGTGCAGCCACATGTACTGAACTGTGTGTACTCATAGGCTGGCAGCTAGGAGATGACATGTAACTGTGTGTACTCATAGGCTGGTAGCTAGGAGATGACATGTAACTGTGTGTACTCATAGGCTGGTAGCTAGGAGATGAGATGTAACTCTGTGTACTCATAGGCTGGCAGCTAGGAGATGACATGTAACTGTGTGTACTCATAGGCTGGTAGCTAGAAGATGACATGTAACTGTGTGTACTCATAGGCTGGTAGCTAAGAGATGACATGTAACTGTGTGTATTCATAGGTTGGCAGCTAGGAGATGACATGTAACTGTGTGTACTCATAGGCTGGTAGCTAGGAGATGATATGTAACTGTGTGTACTCATAGGTTGGCAGCTAGGAGATGACATGTAACTGTGTGTACTCCCGTCATAGGCTGGCAGCTAGGAAAGGACTTGGCACACTGAGGATTTCTACATCCTGCTTGCAGTGTGGGCAGTCGGGATCACGCACACGCTACTATGTCTACTGAACTCATCTTTTTGACAACCACAAACGGTTCAGAGAAGTTTGATTTCAGATAGTTGTTATCAGAAAACATCAGATGCCAAATCTAGCCGAAGACACAAGTAAACCAAACAATCAATTAGCAGTGACACATGGTATGGCTTTTATGTAAAAGCTATTACAAGCGGAAGCCATCATGCTTATGTGTACACATACTGTAAGGATTTCTGTATGAAGGCAATGCTTTCTGGATGAGGAGCAGGCCACATCTGGGGGGTATTTGGGGCATTGTGTTTCAGCCGCGTGTAAGGACAGATGGGTCATTAAGACAGCTGCCTCTACGATCCAGCGTCTGTAAGACACCACGCCTTGATCAACATCAGCTAACAACGCTCAGGGGTCAAATAGCCCTCCAGAATTGTTATGTTTTATCTGCAGAAAACATATAGCCAACATCAATATCTACAGTGGCACTGGGGACACGCACAGCACAGCTAGTAATGCTAATAGACAGCTCTTATGATGATTGCTATGACTGTGATCCAGCAGTGACTAGCACCGACCCAAATGAGTTAGCAGAAAAATATGGTCAGTGTGTCCAAGCTTAAGGTTAATAGATTTACAGGAACGTTCATTTACTAGGCTAGGACATGAGAGAAGGGGGATGAGGGGGATGGTGCTGAGGACCCCTGGAACAATGCCTCTGTCAATGCAGAGCGTAAGAAGTACCAGCCTAGACAGAAGACATGGTTATTATATCAAACATGTAAGATATACGTTACAACAATTTCAGTTGTCTCTGTTGGATTGCAAGATGCCTTTAAAATATGCACTCCTGTATTAGAGCATATGTAGTTGTCTATATATGGAGGTTGATGGATTAAGGTAACAACATGTTTTCTATTTTATTGGAAGAAGTACTGGACCCTAAAACCGTGTTCCACATTGCTTAGGTATGTCAAACTACAAATAGCTGTCAAAGAATTTCAACTCAGCTTCTGAAATAGCACAGGGTCCTGCGTCGATCCTTCCTATAAGCTGTCAGCATATGGTATTTTATAAGATAGGCGGTAACATTATTGATTATTGGGCATTGAACATCAAATGCAAACGAGCCATGCCCATCCTGCAGGTTGATGTCAGCATCCACTCGTGAATCAGGAAGAGATGGAGGGAAGGAAGGAGCTGTGTGGAGTTTCACATGGGAACGACGCCGAGACAGAGGAGCTGCTTGGCTTAGGTAAAGAGGATGGTGCTGAGGAGCTGCTTGGCTTAGGTAAAGAGGATGGTGCTGAGGAGCTGCTTGGCTTAGGTAAAGGGAATGGTGGTGAGGAGCTGCTTGGCTCAGGTAAAGAGGATGGTGGTGAGGTGCTGCTTGGCTTAGGTAAAGGGAATGGTGGTGAGGAGCTGCTTGGCTTAGCTAAAGAGGATGGTGGTGAGGTGCTGCTTGGCTTAGGTAAAGAGGATGGTGGTGAGGAGCTGCTTGGCTTAGGTAAAGGGGATGGTGGTGAGGAGCTGCTTGGCTTAGGTAAAGGGGATGGTGCAGAGGAGCTGCTTGGCTTAGGTAAAGAGGATGGTGGTGAGGACCTGCTTGGCTTAGGTAAAGAGGATGGTGGTGAGGAGCTGCTTGGCTTAGGTAAAGGGGATGGTCGTGTGTCTCTGACGTCGGAGACGTAGAAGGAAGTAGGAAGTGTAATCGCTCTCAAATAGCCAATCTGTTTTTCAAACGATTCTGACGAACATGACACGGGCTTACTAACAAAAGAAGCAAAATTATACCAAAATCAAAAATAAGAAAGAGAAAATATAAAGAAATAGAATGCTTGAGTAACATTCCACCTTTGTACCTTGCATTCTTATGAAAAATCTAAATGAGAAATGAAATTACATAAGACACCCTAGAAGTCAGTCTCAATCTCCTAAATCTACTTGCTCACACCAAGGAGTTAGGGGAACCCTCTGCTTACAAAAGAATAAAAAAAGCTGACATGTCTGGGCACAAATCGTGGGAAATATCCTCCATGCTGATTAGCATTCTGTACCGCTAGTCTCTTGAGGCGGTCTCCCCAGGCAGGGCTGAAAAGGCTGGAATGAGGCGATGTAAGGGGGGCTTACAGAAGACTAGACGGAGATAGATGCTGGGGGTTCAGTGCAGCGACAGCCCCACAAAGGGGGAGGCGAATGGGGGGAGAAACGCTGGGGGTCTTGGTAGTGTTGGAGCCATGAAATCGGGGTCCTGGGGATTGTGGCTGAGTTCAAGTTCAAGGACAATCACTGTCTGGATTTTAGGGATGGGGGAAGTGATAGGCTGGAAAGCCACTGGCATTACTGGGATAAATAACCTGGTGAGAATCACAGCCATTCCTAAAGGAAAGCCACCAAACTTGTTGACAAGGGTCAGATTTACCTTAAACAGATCCTCTATTCTATGTGACTGAAAGTATCTGAGTGTGTGTGTGTGAGTGAAAGTGCACAAGCGCATTTGTTTGTGTTTGTGTGTGTGTCTTTATGTGAAGGTGTTTGTTTGTGTTCGTGCCTGTGTGTATGTGTGTGTGTGTGTGTGTGTGTGTGTGTGTGTACGGCCTATCCTCTTAACCCAGGGACCAAGGGAGTGGTCAGAGTTGTCACCACAAAGGTCAGTAACACAGTGCTCATTTCCTCCTCAGATCATGACCCCTGTTTCATCAATGGAGCCTTTGGCCTGCAGGGGTGTCTACAATGGTCAGAGAGAGAGGGAGGGAAAGTGTCCCCCTTCAACGCTCTGTTCAAACTACAAGTAGTGTAACCTTTGACCCCGGCGATAGCTCTCCTCGTGTCCCCATAGAGACACCTGCGGTGTCCACTTGAGTCCCATTCAGAGCTGGGGGCAGCCCTTACTCCCACCTAATCCACAAGGTAAGTGCCAGGGGCAAAGGGGCGGCGAAGGCCTGGCATGGGGTAGATGAATTCCTTGATCAACTGAAGAAAGGACAAACCAAAACAATTTAGAACTACATTTTTAATCAGTCGACATCCATTTACAGTTATTTATTAGAAAAAAACGTATATGCATTGCATTTGAGTGAGATGACTTGTACCTTCTGTTTTGCATCAGTAAAAAAAACAAGAAAAAAACATGTATTCGTAGTTTTCAATAATTGTATGTTTCTCTTGAGTACATTTACAGTCCTTTTGCATTTCTACAAATGAAACAACCATTTGCTAGCAGTTCTTCTTCAGTCAGTGTTTACACAGACACGATGGGTGAAAGCCACATGAAGTGCTAGTTGACCCCCTGATTGAGTGATGAGTACTGTGGTTTGATGAGGTTAACCTCTTGGCCTCCCTCGTGCCATAGTGCTCTGTCAGGCTGACCTCCAGGGTCAAAGGTTTGGGCTCCCTCAGGACCGGTCCGAAAAGAAGACATTAGGTGCAGTTGTCATAGACCTTTCACTGGATTTAGAAACACAAACACTCTGATCTTCATAACAAATATTACTGCATATCGACAGGAATGTGCGTACAGGCCTTTCCATTACTCATTTGATAATAACTAATATATGATTAGCAAAGTAAATCGCAAATACTTGCAGCTACACCGACATATCGAAGCAGACAGGAGGAGAGACAAAATATCACACACAGCACCTGACAATGGCTTGGCCTGCTTATTGTGTGTGTGTGTGTTGTTGACCTTGCCAACGCTGCATTGTTCCACTGGGAATGTAATGTGTGGCGAAGATCATGCATTGGAATTCTCATTTAAGGACTCACTTTGAAAAATGCATTGTTTTCCATTTGAACCTTTGTTCAAAAGTCAGACACATTCATTTGCTTGTGATCCCACATTTCTGTCTATGGCGTTCTGGAGACCATGCATCACTTTACTTTTCCAGACAATTGATGAAGGGGCCCAAAGAGAGGGGAAAACAACAAGTCATGGATGACGATATACGGCTCTGTCCAGACATAGGCACATGCACAAAACGTGGCAAGAAATCAGCAACGAGTGTGTCATGGCACTTTGGAGGGTTTGGAGTACTTAATTACACATATGAAAAGAGTGGGTCAGACGGAGCAGACAGCAAAAGAAAGGCAGGCAAGATGGGGCCCTTCAGACTGTCTGTGTCAGGCTGTGGGAGTGTTTGTGTGTACGTGTATGTGTGTGTGTGTGTGTGTGTGTGTGTGTGTGTGTGTGTGTGTGTGAAATAGAGAGCGCGCGAGAGCGAGAGAGAGAGAGAGAGAGAAAGAGAGAGAGAGCGAGAGAGAGAGAGAGAGAAAGAGTGTTTGTCTGGTCCAGGGTGTGAGAGAGTCTGCATGACGATATGCACACATCTGAATGAAGGTATAATGAGGGGTGTATAGGCCTGGTTGGGTGGGAATGTTTCTTCTAGTCTGTGTGTGTGTGTGTGTGTGTGTGTGTGTGTGTCTGTGTGTGAGTCGGTGTGTTTCTATGTGGAGGGCGTATTACTCACTGTATCAACATAATGTATGACTATCATGGCACTTGCTCATCAGAATATAGTTCTCAGCGGCACATATTGGCCAATTAACAATGATTTTAGCAAAAAGTAGATGCTTTTGTTTGAGGGTGCACACATTTACATGTGCTACTGTTTAAAACGTGCAGGAAATATATAGGAGCGCTCAACCAACCGACTTAATTATGGACGTTGGAAAAAGTCTAATTCATTTGTTTATCAAACACGTTCACATTTCATGAAGTAATCCAAAACGTCAAACAACTCTATAGTTGGTCTATACTGAGACCAAGGTTGATTTTTGCCCACTTCTCCATGTAGAACTGTAAGGTCATTTGAATGTGTCTTACCGTAATGGAGATTAGTGCAATACTTTGATATTGTGCACATAACACTGTTATTCCACTTATGGTGATCAGAATTAATTACTATAAACACACTGTAGAGACTAAAATCACATCAATTTCTCTTTGTAAGTTTTCTTTTCAAATGGTACATTTTTGATCCCATTCTTCTGAAGTGGTTTACTAAGTGGGGGTCTTGAAGGTTACTTAACTGCACTGGGACTTACACAACATTTAGCTATTATAACAAATATTATTTATTTGTTGTATCAGACCGTTCTATAAGACTCTGTTAAAGTATATGCTATGATGTTGACCAAACCTCTAAGATCAGAGTTGAAGTCATTCTACATGACTTACTTGGCCAACAAAGAATTAGGTTTTAGTTTCAGATTATTAAGATACCACAAACAGCTGACCCAAGGGTTTGCTTACATTTTCAAAGCGGTGATTGGCATTTTTTTACTATTTTCGGAGGAGTAAAAAAAATAAGAATCTGAATAATATTTACGAAAAAAATAAACATGACAGCCTTTTCCATCTAAAATGAGGTTTGTGTTCTTAAAAACAACGCAACAATACAGAAATTCTTAAGGAAAGACAAAAATGTAAGACCCCCATTCAATTTCCATTAAGGGCGTGTGTTCATGTCAGTGTGTTTGCTTGCACATTAGAGCCTGGAATCATCAAAATTATAATATAATGTTTCATATATAAAATTTCTAATTTTGATTTACGAAATAGTGCTATTGGATACTAAACATTTCAAATATTTTTGTTTCTCTCTTCAGAGTAGTGAAGGGGATCCTCCTCAGTGTCTATATATGAGTGCCTGTGTCACATTGAATTAGAACATGGGAATGTGTTGGCATCTATGAATCTGATGGCGGTTGTTGTGGACGTTCCCCTCTTCAGGATCTACGATGCTGCTGTCCGTCAGGCCCGTGGGCGGAGTCCTAATCAGGGGAAGGGCTGAGAACCAAATGGGCGGCACCTTCCATCTCCAGCACAGCTATTTGCTTTCTGCCAGACAGGGGTCAGAGGCCAGGGAAGTTCACAGGAATGAGGAGCTTTCAGATGCTAATTGATTCGGGGAAAGGCAACCCACCCGCCGTGTTGAATTGAAGTTTGAGGGTTTTTGGATGAAAATTGAAAATACGTTGTGTATTTGGATATTTTATTTTATGGTATGGTCACACGGTTTTTGTGTTGGTGCCTCTGTGTTCTATATTTGGACATTTAGAGAAATAATATTTAGGCCCAACAATAATTGTCTGATAAAATAACGGGTAATCAAAATAACGAAATTAGATCATACTCTTGGTTTGCTAGCAAGCTTTATCCCTAGCGATTTTGTAGAGCTTGGGCTCTTAAGTGGCAGGGTTCAAAGGTAGTGTGTTATTTATTGTCCAACACAAGCCATCCATTGGTTTGCATATAAATCAGCATCAAGTGAACGTTACAACAAATATTTGTAATAAACATCCTGTGAAACAAGTTTACTTTATAGAATGCATGATGAATGTGCAAGCATGACAGCTATTGATTGATGCAACAATAACATTATGTATTTAATATATAATTATAACATTACATATTGCATGTATTCATTGACGTAAATTAATTTGCTAGGGATTATAAACACATTTTAAGCTTTGTAGGTGAGAGGAAATTAGTGAATGAATGTATGTGTGTGTGTGTGTGTGTGTGTGCGCCCATGTACTACGGTATGAAAAGTGAATAAGGGGGTTGCTCAGTCTGCCCATAACAAAAAGCGCATTGCTTATTGCGTTTGTGCTAATTGGAATGCAAGTGAGAGAGAGAACAAAGGTTGTTTGTAATCAGGACAGGATGCACTGATGGATGTTTTGGGGGGCAGGGCTGTGGGTAAGGCATGCTCACCGAGTTCCCAGCCAACTAGACATTTTCAGGGGTTTGACACCCCCAACTCTTCACAATATAAAACATTTTGTGTGACCCTCGCAGTTTATTTATTGTGTCTCAGTATTGTAACACAGCCTGTAGGATACAGTGTTACACAACATCGTTTTCCATGTCATTGCTACAGGCTACTGTGACAGGCATTGGCTTTGAAGAGAAATACCATCATTAATGTTTGTATCAAACTGCTCCATCAGGACAAAATCATAACAGAATGACAGAATCATATACCGTGGAGATCTAGACCATCATCGTCTCAAATCTCCTAAAAGTCCGACTCTGCGTCTGCATTCCATTTACTCTGTGTTTCGAGGGTGGGTGAATTTGCTGGTCATTATGGACTGCTGATAACCTCACACTTTCTTCAGGGAGGACGAGCACTCTTGGACAAGGTCTCAATTAGTGATCACATGTCCTTTGAAAGAAAGAGGAACTCCATCAGAGCTTCATAAGCACCGTCCCCTTTTTACCCTGCCCTGACCTCGGGACCTGTTGACCCAGGGGTCACGGGCCACAATACAAACCCATCTGGAGCCATGTTATTGGCCCTATGGTGGACAAGGAAGTGTCCCAGCCCTCTCCATTCAGGTCCAGCCAAGTCAACCCATTGATGGTTTGAGAAACCCAATCGCTCCTTTGCTCTAACCACTCTGTATTAGTCAAACCCTTATCATAACTAACATAATGAATGAACTACTCTCTCTCTCTCTGGGTCAAATCCTCCATGCTCTACAAATATCAACTAACTGCTCTCTCCGATTAACTATCTCTGGTTAGATTGACAGAAGGGAGTTCTTTTTTTATTCGGTGGCAATCAGTTTTTGTAAAAAGATTGATTGTGATTGGTCAGTTTATACAAATTAAAAGAGGTAAGGCCAATAAGAAACTTGTCTTCAACCAAACAGTGTGGTGGATAATTGTGTTCACCTTCATATGTACCTGCCAAACCAGCACACAGGCGCACATGCAAACATACTGTTCAAATATTGATAAGACTGTTTTCTAAACTGCTGACAGCAGAGATCAGTAGGGGCCAGGAGTGGTTTTATTTTCCAAAGATTTTACTGCAAAGCAGCATCATCACCATAATCGCGATTAGTGGCACTTTTTTGCATTTATAATGAGAGATTTACATCGTAATTAAACGTTTCTTAATTACAGTGCATTCATTAATGCAGGCAAGCACCTGCCTTCGCTCATGGGAAATCCCTGATGTGTTGGTTCGCTTGGAAATGGCGCCCATAGCGGGAGGCTGTTGATGCCCACTCTGTTCCGCCATCACACAAACACCAAGGTGCCCCAGGCCCCAGCTTAATGCTACACATCAAAAACAGGCCTGGTCGTCTAGCTGTGACTTCAGTCGTTTGATCCTTTCATAACTGATACTGTATTCATTAAGCCAAACAAAAATGCCATCTGGATGCCAGGAGTACCCCCCTCTGCACTGATATGGCAGCTTAGAGTTCATGAGAATTAGAGCTCCCTCACATCCACCCACATGGCCCCAGAAACCTGCATACACACACACACACACACACACATCCTCTCTCCTACATCTATAAACACACACATTCCTTACATGTTTATTACACACGTTCTCTTTCTCTCGCTCTCTCTCTCTTTCTTTCTCTATCTCTCTCTCTCTCTCTCTCCTCTCCCAAGTGCCTAAACACACAAACACCAGCATTCTATAATCAACGTACAACATACATTTTCAGATTATCAAACAATGAAAGAGACACACACACTTTTTTTATTGCAAATTTTGTAGACTGCAAAATATTCCAAATGCATATTATTCTGGCACCTCTGCTCGTCCTCCATTTCCTGACAAAGTTCTGAGTAATACGTCAAAAATTCTTTTTTTGACCATCATCATTTTAGCCCCTAATTATTTAATCAAAACTATCCTTTCGTTATTCCATGAGTAGGTTCTTACCTTTTTACTGTGTTGTATTGGCATCATCTTGTGAGTACACACGCTCTAAGGCTAGAAGTTGGAAGTTTCTGTTTTTTTATCTTTTGTATTTTCAAAAATAATACCTATACATATACAAGCATAGAATTAAAGATGTGTTTACCTTAGTTGAACGAAATTTAAAATGAAATGGTTAATCAAAATGAACTACTTTTGATAGTTAGAATATCCGTATTTGTATTGAATGTGGCTTCACAATTCAAGGTAAATATATGTGGCAAAATTAAAAGGCAATCTAATCTAAATTTGCCGGTCAAATTTAGCCTGGAGATTTAAGAGAACTTTCCTATATTTGTCAATTATTTTATTTTTATTTTTATATTAGAGGACAAAATGACTCCATGCTGTCACCTGGTGGTAGATTGAGCAGCTCACTGCCTTTTAGCATGGCTCCACCTAGTGGACAGGTTTAGCATGATGATGCAATGTTTGCTCCACCACTGCACATGAGTTTAGAATTGTTTCATTCCGTTTGAAACAATTAAATATTCTTTACTTCACTTTCACTTTTCTGTAAAACTGTGACTGTCACACTCAGTCACGTTGGTGCTACGCAAACACACACCTGGAAGATTCTGATACCATGTGGCAAAAGGAGCTATGGTCAAAGAGACCAAAATTTTGCTTTTTGGACGGAACTTCAAGTGCTATGTTTGGTGAAAACCACCCAAATTATACCATACCCACTGTGAAGTATAATGGTGGCAACGTTATGTTGTGGCGGTGTTTCCTTTCAGTGGGGACTGGGCAATTGTTTGGAATTGAAAGGAAAATTGACGTTGCCAAGTACACCCACATTTCTGTGGAAACCTTTAGTCTTCTTGACAGCTGAAGATGGTCGTTCACCTTCCAACATGAAAACATTCCTAAACATACCGCCAGAATAGTGGCCAAGTCAGATCTGTGGATGAACTTGAAAAGAGCAGTGCATTGCCGCTCACCACGAAATTGACAGAATTCAAACAATTCTGTAGTTCTGAAATTGGCAGATTCGCCGTTCTAAAGCTAGTAGATTGCTGTAGATACCCAAACAGATTGATGGCTGTAATTACAGCAGAAGGTAGAGCTTTACCACATATTAAATCAGGGGACTCATGACTGTTTCAACTCAGTAATTTTTTCATTAGTTTGATGTTGTAAGGCTGTAAATATATAATTTGTGTCTTATTTAGTTTACTTGAGTTAACATGTAAGTTACGGCTGATTGCTGCTCGGGTACACCCGATTGCTGATTAAGAAGATCAGTCTGATGCCCATCCTAGTCAATTTAAAATATCTGACTTAAAAACTACAAATGAGGATTGAACAGGAGATGTGGGAGAGAAATAGGAAAAATTACATTTATTCTTGTATGTTAAGGACCATACTAAGGGTATTAACATTATTTGTGCATAAAACATCCCACTAAACGAAAACTTACCAAAATGACTGTGTAAAATCAAATAAAATACATTTTTTTATCAAAATGGATTCTTTGTGTGGAAATGGGTTTGGCAACATGGTATTTGCTTGGTGCAGTTTCCAAAGGACACCATTTTGTGAGGAGAGCAAAAAGAAATTTCTGAATGTAGTTTCCTGATTCCGTACAACTTCTATATTGGAACCATGCAGCTATAGAAACAATTACTAAAGGTACAAAAATATGAAAAGAGAACAATGTGTAAAAGTTAAAACTTAATTTCCCAGTATTGTACTGAACCTTCTGTTGTTAGAGATTCTTCTTTGGCCATCTCCTGACCTTCCCGGGTAGCTGGCAGGACTCCTAAGAGATGTGCAGTGTTTCCCTGACCTAGAAGGAACCCGCAAAAAAAAAAGATAATGCTTTAGAGGAAAATTATTTGGCTGTAAGTTTGGGCTATGCTGATACGAGGTGCGAACACTGCCACTGTCTTTTGACATGGATACACCATAACATTTGAATTTTGAATGTTTTTTTTACATACCAGGAACACACAGGATCTGGGGTTCTTCCCACTTGCCTCCAAGTAGGCACTTTACCAGAGGGTTTTGTCGTTGATGGAAACCCTGGGTGCAGTAGTAGCGGACAGTAGAATCTGTCTCATACCTTTGACGGAGCTTTCCAAATATTGATGTATTTTGTACTTTTGGGGGCGGACCACAAAAGGCTGTGAGAGAAGGAAATCAGTTAAAACATTTATTTACCTTCAAGTTTTGGACCATATCTGGAGGTACAGTAGTTTTCTAAAAGTAGGCTAGACAACTCCAACCGCTGCAATGTAGTCTTAACGGGACACAATTCACGCAGCACTAAAATCGCGCTGTGTAGCGTTTTGAAACTGTTTGAATCACCACAAATATAACGTTTTGTTGGTCTGAGCCTATTCAGTAATTCAAATGTAAACCTCGTTTGACAACATATACGTGTTAACATCGATAGAGCTCTTGCTAATTCACATTTAGCTTTCAAAGTACGCAGGTTTTGTTCTTGCATGAACAAATCCTTAACTTTAAGCAGTTT
>JAVQIZ010074559.1:0-19283 GCA_036023535.2 Galaxias brevipinnis
CACACACACACACACACACACACACACACACACACACACACACACACACACACACACACACACACACACACACACACACACACACACACCCTGAACGAAAGGAGGCATTTGAACTCATGTCTCAACATCCCCATCCCGCTGTGGAGGTCAGTGCTTGAGATGTTTTCATTAAATCCTGAACTAATCCGATCGTTCCTTATTCGAAAAGGAAAGCTCATTAGATGTGACTGTGACACTTGCAGACTCTTTTTCCTGATGATCACATTTAACCAGTTCACTCAAATCACCTATTATAAGCTGTAATACACATGCCTGATATTGTATACAGTATGTCTCTCTAAAGCATACACTTAAAATATGCCTGGCCTGTGTGAAAGCCTTATTTGTTAACATAGCAATAGTCCTACTTCTTACAGATACCATTCCAGGGGTGGATCCTGTTGGGTTTTGTAATGTGGTGATGGTGTGTGTGTGTGTGTGTGTGTGTGTGTGTGTGTGTGTGGTGTCAGGTGTGAACGTTATGTCCTAGTTCCAGCTGGGCTGTGCATTGTGCTCTGTCCTGATAAATCAGCCAGCCTCGTCTTCTCTCCCGCAGCCCCGCGGTTAAGTCTATCGCCCGCCCGACCCCAGCCCTCACTTCACAGACGGAGACAGAGCGACAGAAAGGAAAAGATAAAGAAAGAGAGCACGAGAGAGAGAGATAAACGGAGAGAGAGAAACAGACAGAGAAAGAGAGAGCTGTACTCGTTGAGCACTGGAGAGGAACCAACGACCCATTCTCAGAAAGAATCCCTAAACATTGGTGCTAAATGGAATGAAGAGCAAACTGAACGTGCCAATTATACAAGACAGTGCTGAGGGAAGAAAGGCAGAGGTGTGGATGTTGAGCCACAATGGAGAGTACACACTGACCTCACAAACCAAAAGGAACTATCAGTGCAGGCCAGGGTTGTCTGGTACTTTGGGGGTGATAATACTGGGCAGATGGTACATGATGCTCATTAGATGCTCAATATGCCTCTCTCTGCTATCACATCCATCACTTCAGCTCGTTGCCTGTCTGCCAGTGAGGCTAGCTGAAGCGAACGCAATGAATCCAAACAGGATGGGCTAGCTGCAATTGGAATGGGTCGTACAACTAGCTTTACTCCTAGGACTGCTTACTAATGCACGCTGCACAACAGTCTTACTGACAGTCTCCCTCAGGCGTTCAGACAACCTCATCACAGATTCCTGCATAGTTTACAATAGAGATCACACAGTCAACAGCACAAGAGATAGGGGCAAGTTGAAGATTATGGAGTGGAACATGTTTGGAATTCCAAAGAGGGATAGCCTACTTTCAGCATCACTTGTTTGCTGAAATAGAAAAAAAGTGTGTGTAAAAGGATTACAAACATAATAAAACCTCATATCGACAAGATTCCTTCAAAAATATCGGCAACTTCTGGAATGTGTTACAAGCCACAGCAACATTAGAAACAGGAGACAAAGGAGGAGCGCTCACAGGATAACCAGCTCGCCAGCTGAGAGCAAACCAAACCGCTCTCTCTGAGCTTGTCTCTCTTTCCCTTTTCACTCCATCACCGTGGCTTTACCTTTAGCCCTGTCAGTGCCTCTCCTGTCTGCCCCCCCAACCCGCCACACACACACACACACACACACACACACACACACACACACACACACGGTCCTCCTGACATCTTTGTCCACAAGATAATTAACTTACACACAGTAAATCTGTGCAGTGGGGTGAAGCAGAAGGCACTAACTAGCGCATCGTGTTCAGGATGTTCTTCAACCCAGTGCACGTACAGGTCAAGAGCAGGCCATGGCTGATTCAGGGACGCATTACAGAGTTTCAAGAGCCCTCCGTCGAAATGCTTCGAAGGGAGATTAGGAGCACAAAAGGTAAGCAGAAAGCTGCAGGAGGCTGAATCATACTTTACGATGCAAGGAGAGTCATGCAAAAATGATCAAAGATGGCTGCATAAAACACTGCATATTTCTTGTCAGTAGATGTCACAAACTTTATTGGTCTGTGGTGCGTTTATTTCCTGACTCCATAGCGAACAGTGTCGCTTCCTGCCCTGTTTGCCTGTGACTGGGTTTGAACCAGGAGGTCACACAGCACAGGTGTTAGTGTCCCTACCATTCCACCATGGGAAAACATACCACTTCACACCTTATAGCTGATGACGACGTGGTTGTACCTTTCAGTGACCGTTGCATAGACACAAACACACCGAGGACAAAAGTGAGCTACACGTCAAAGCTCTATCCGTGGAGAGCAGTAGGAGTCACTGTCTGTCGATAGAGAAGGTGGAGCACCGCTTACAGCTGAGGTCAAGGGTTAATTCAGGTCTGTCAAAGCCACACTGTCGTTATTCAAGAGCAGAGGGCAGTTTGCAGCGAGGAGCCCAAAGCCCAAGTGCTGACGTATAGTGAAAATCTACCTGCTGTAGATTCTATACATGGAATGGGGCATAGACCGCTGCAACAATAAAAATGGATACAAAGGAGTCCTTGGAGGGAGGGATTAAGCAGGTCAATGAAAGACCCATCAAAGCCATAATAGCATGAGATTATCTATCCAATTTACTCTGCAGAAATAAACAGTCGATTCAAGAACATAGTTCAGACACTGTATTACTCGATCCACTCTTTTGTCAGCGGTTGGAAAGAGAGGTGGTTACTCTAGGACAAATAAAAAAGCTGGTTCCCATAGCAACGCCATGTACTTGTACTCCATGTATTTGGGAAGTCAGCATTAGGCCACCACAGGTAAAGGCAGATTGGGTTGTGGCTCCTCTTAGATTCACCATGACAGGCGACACGCATCACAATTGACAATAATTAAAGCCTAATTGCCAAAGGACAGGTAGAAAACACTTTGAGCCCTCTTCCCTACAGCAACCTAGGGTTTTCTATCACATATCCCTCTACAGGAGAGTCAGATTAAAGTGAACCAAAAGGCTTCCTGTCCGGGAGGTTTTTGGCTGTCTTCAATGCTTTCAGCCTGGAACTGAGACCTAAACTGTTCTGGTTTTATGAATGGCTGTGTTGTTGACATGGAGTGGGAGGGAGGGAGGATTAGAGGGAGTCTTGTTGATGAAGTAAACGTATCCCCAGGGAGCAATGCCATCAGAGGATGAATGTAGTGAATGAATCGGTTGGTCTGCCAACATTGACCGAATATGTTTTGGCTAAGGTTGCCTTCATCCATCATGAGAATACATAACCTTTAATATTTTATCTAAACATACCCGGCATACCACATAGGCCAGGAATAAGCAGACAAATGTGTTTCACTGCACCTGACCCAGATGTTCTGAACAGTTCAGACTACCCTAGTTATTTGTTGATAAACCCCATTTCTTAGTAGCCTAATCATCTATCTACCAGTTTCAAATGTACCCATATGATCCCATAATCATAGCTTAAACTGTGTATCATATAACTTGTACGAAAAACTACTGTCCACAACATGCATTTGATCCAAGTACAATAAAAGAAGGATATACATTTATATATAGTAGTCTATTTAGGTAGATAATTTCATGTCAAGGTCATCGGTATGCAGTGTCATTCAACCAGTGAGAGTAGGAACAAACCTCAGATGAAGCTAAGTCGGAGGTGAATTACATCACAGTCACACGGACAAAGAAGCCCTGCATTCTCGCGCACTGCAGCCGCCGATTGCTCGCTCTGTTTCTCTCTCTCTCACTCTCTAGTAATTATAGCGATGCAACCAGCAAAGTGTAAATCAAAAGGAACTCATTCAGAAAGGACATACGAGTTTTGATAAAAACTTTCTTAGCCTAAAAGGTATGCAAATTATGTGTCTGTACTAACACTTTTTAAATACATGGACCTCTAATGCGCATTGTATAAATAGGGTCGTATTCTCTTAGAGGAAAAGTGGCAGTGTTTAAACAGGTAACTGAGGTTACAAAATTGTGATAATAGACGGTGTTTTTTTGGTCTGCTTACCCTCTTTAGCCCAAGTGCACGGCACTATGAGCAAAACGAATCCAACAGCTAGCAAACAGTTTGTAAGCATTCCCTTTGCCTCAGCTCTCCATTTGGTCCCCAGAAAGCAACGGTCTCCTCCTAAATGTATCCATCGCCGCACTCGCCCCTCAGCAGTCACCACTCTCCATGCATCCAATTCAGGATAACCTTCCCTAGTACTCCTCAAACTGGGAGCCATTTGCGTTTCCAGTGGATGAGCTGTTTAAGTTTCGGGCGTGAACAATACATCTGTTCAACCCGTATCAGGACAGGGCACGAATCGGTCTTCTGGTCTCGCCTCTCCACAGTTCGGTGGAAGCGGTGTTGGTGAAAATTTAAGTGATGCGTCTCAGGAGTGCTATTCTCTCAGTCCATCCATCATCACTATGCAGGGCGGCAAGCTCAGGAATGCTGTAGAGTTTGCCAATATTTCGAAATTTTGCACTAAACTGATAGTTTCAGCGAGGATAATATCTTTGACAACAGGATTCTTCTGTTATCAATCCATGGTGCTATGAAATTATGTTAATAAGCTTTAGCCAATACTATAATACATTACACTACCGCCTCATTTTCACAGTAGGCAAGATGAAGCTTTTTTTTGTAGAAGTCAGTACTATATATAACGCGGACACAACGCCCTCTGGTGGCTCCATGGCAAAAAAAGATCTTACTGTGCAAGAGGAAATTATTTTTAAAATAAGCACGATTGTTTAGGTGTACGCAATAAGGCTATGGTCCATACATAATCAAGTGGATGGACCCATTGAACACAGAATGCTTTTTAAAGCTCAGTGCTCCCTGGATCCTCCCCCTGGATCTAACTGTGATAGACACATATCCAATTAAGTTTGCTATTAACTTATCAAGTCTAGAATCAAGTCTAGAAATGCTAAATTATAGTTTAGTGCTTTTTGTTGTGAGAAAGGTGTATGGGTGTGTAATTATTTGTATGACATCTAGTTTGATACTAAAAACAGACTTAGAAGGGAATGCAGCAATAGATTTTTTTTAATTCAAAGTGAATCTTGACAATAATACACCATAAAGTCTTATTTTGACACTCACCAAAAGAGTCACCTGGAAAACCCGCTTAATGTGACAAAGTAGAGAAGGCTTGGTCACACCTAAATCACTGAGAACTAGAGAGGAAACACTATCGCAAACTGTAAAGAGACATCACATCCAGAGTTAGTTTTCCCAGTCATCATACTGTAAATATTGCACAGTGCAATTGCTACATGGCAAACTAGTGTAGCATTAAGTCAAAAAAAGCAAATGAAACAAAATGATAAAACAAAGCCACAAAAGTCTACAAGTATTAGAACAGTAACAGTTCAGATTTTATAATCAAGTGTATTTGATGAGCGATCAAAACAGATGATTCTATAACTTGCAGTGTGAATTAACTTTGAAAGAGACAGTTGAATGAAAAACCCAAATTTATGAGTAAAACAGACAAAACTTATCAAACCATATATCAAGGATTGAAGATTAACACAGTAGCACATTGGACTAATACATATACCCTGAATTAACGTCTCTAAAGGATAATACCGCAGCAAAGATTTCTTTCTTTGATCAAAACAAAATATTTTTTTATAATTTTACAAACTGCTGTTTGCCGTTTTCATCTATTGAATGTTACATGAATCCTGAAATAAACTGTTAATCTTAAATCCATCCATGTGGAATAAAAAAAAACAGTCTAAAATTCCTCTTACTTTGCATCCATCTTTGTTTAAGTGTGGGAGAGTTTGTGCAGGCGCATTGCTGGTGAATACCATTACAGGAATTAAAATACAGTTTACATATCACATGCGTATTACTGGAGAACATATTTCAAGCAATAATCTGCTAAAGTCATGCCCTGTCATAATGAGCTTTCGTTCCCAAACACAATACCAAAGTGGAGAAAACGCTATCAAGAAAAAGGGCTGTCCAGCTGTATTTCAGCGTCAACATGTATAAGATCTCGCTCAGGGGAACTGACTTGACATGGTAGCCTCAACCTTTGCAAGAGCTCGTTGACAGAAGGCATTATCTCAAAATCCTCTTAGAGCACCAATAGAATATCACTTTAACACCATTATGAACTATGATTAACCAGAAACTAGAAGTTAGGTGGAGTCTATATTCCATTTGACTGAATTGTGAGTGTCAATCTATACAGCCAATGGCTATGTTGAGTGGAACCTGTATTGAGACTAAATATTATAAACGGGACATTGCTTGGCTTATTATAGCCTAAGGAAAATGGCCAGGCTTTAGTATTTTCAAGCAGATAAATGAACCCAACTTGGGTCTGTATGCAAAGTAATGTTTAGTTAAGCGTGGAGAGATTTAAGAACACTTGGTGGTGCAATGACCGCACAATGGAAAGTATTGCATTTTGCTGTTCAGCCAGAGTGATCTCCAAGTGATCAAAATGATTGGTAAGTCTCGTCTAACTTTAAAAGTGTATGCGCGTAGGTTTAACTTATGGTCGGTATTTAAACAGGAAGACCACCACCGCCTACAGTACTCCTCCACTGTCAAGACTCGACACGTGTCAAATGCGTATTGTTCCCTGGAACGACAGTGTTATGAAGTTTTATCTTAAGTCTGTATGTGAGATTTGTTTTTGGTCAAGAGGCCGTGACATGACCGTTACTTCTACGTGTTGAGTTGTTGTTCGATCCCCAACCCTCTGACTCTACCAAGTAAGAGCCCCGTTCCCAACTCTCTGACCCTCAGATTCTCAAGGCACAAACACAGTGCTGCTCACACCGTCTCAACATCAGTAAGGAACACAAAACAATGGCCATGCATTTGCATTGACAGACACCACTTTGATATGAGACACTAATAAAGGGGTGAGCGATCCAAAAACAAAAAGGCAGATAACAATTTGTAAGTTGTGGGACCACTATAGTAGCCAGAGCTAACATTGAACAGATATAAGGGTTGTTACAAAACTCATTACAATACATTTTAAAAGGAGAAAACAAAATGTCAAACATTACTTCGAAACAAACATCATGGGCAAAATTCATGTTAGATACATTTCTTTGAGTAAATAGCCCAAGCCTATGAGTTCTTAGTGGTGTGTGATTTATGGGGAAAACAGTCCAAATAGATTTGACTGAACACACTGATTATATTCTGTCATCGCACAGTGCTCCTGCAATAATGTTACATACAACATAGTACTGTTAGTATACTGTATACTGAACTAGCATAATGAAAAAGTTTAAATTATTTCTGCAAGCTACAGCTTTACATGACTACAAAACGCCAATATGAAAACATACAAAAATTAAGTTACATTGATACATCCATTTATATGCAGTGATGAGCCCGAAAAGGTTAATAAGGATAAAATACTGATGCAAAAACACACACCCCCAAAAACAACAAATGCAACTAACGTCCATTATCAGCAATACAGTAGTTACAATGACACTCCAAACATTAAAGCAAAACACTAAAATCAAAACCACTTCTATTTCAGATAATTAGGGACCTATACAAAAATAGAAACGCTAGGCTTGAACTAAGAGAAATCACCTAATTTCACAGCTATTGAAGTGGCAATCATCATATAGCAGCTTATCTATGATACATTCAAGAAAAATGATACGACTTATTAATCGCCCAAAAAGCTAGACATAGCCTCAGCCATTTTTTTAAATACCATTTTTTTTAATTTACCCCATTTCTACAACTACAGTATACATGAGGTCTATGCAAACAGAATAGCTACCTTGCTCAGGAAATTAATTACAGTCTTTGGTGCTGCACAAGCAACTTCATTTAAAAGTAGAAACGAATTTAACGCACGTAACTAGCAAAACAAACGGAAAAAATGCACACAGCAAATATATATTCTCCCTGACGGAATGTATAAAATAAGCAGTCGACACCAATTAGCCTTAAACAAATGGTATAATGTAAAGGGAAAAGTTAACTTTTGTCACACATGCATAAATGAGAATTGCACACAATTAACTCACACCTTATCAAGCGTCTGCACTAAATAGACTAGCTCTATAATATATATCTATATATATATCCATATATATATGTGTGTGTATATCAATACTGCATGTTCTGCTCAGGCTTAGAAGATTCCATACCATGAAATAATTTGCATTTTTGTCCTCACCTAGTCAAAGCCATGCCCATCACACCTCTAAACATCTAGAAAATTAAACAACCCAATCACACGCAAAAATTAAAGAAAAAAAAGACAAAAAAAAAAAATCAACAACTATTTAGATTGTATTGCAGTTTCATTAAACAGTACAAATACTGTTAGTAGTAAGAGTTTCACTAAATAGAAATTGATTATCAAATATTAAGCAATATCCAATGCTTGCTCTTTGTACACTAGTTCATTTAGGGAGGGGGGAACAAAACCAAACATTTAAAAATGGAACAGCAAGCATTCGCTACAGCAAAGCATGCTGTTCGTTAAGGAACAGGAAAGTAACACACTACACACTGAACTATACACTGAATCCAAAATACCGCTATCCGCGATACATCATATCCATGCAAGCTATCCATGGCTATATATATATACACACACGTGAATATATATACTCACACATAGGATGCATCGACTGATTGGAATTTCAAGTGCTGCAGCCCAGTACATTAATATATTCATGTATATATTCATATATAAGTAACATTAACAACCTCAAATATATAAGGCACTATGGCTGGGGACAATTATACGATGCAGCGAGTCTCGTGACACGAACAATAAGAGCGACGTCTACGTTTCTTTCGGTTTACATTTTTCTGCTCATGCAAGAACACATGCAGCGTGAGGAACAACCCTACTAAAATCGGTTAGGTGACTCAACATTGCAAACACCGAAGACACCAAAAAGGTACAAATACTTCAAATGCAGTACAACACACCATGGACAACATGTGCATCTGTCAGCCTAGAGCTAGAGACTGGGATGGCTTTACAAATGTGGATGTGTCTTGCACATGTTAGAAGGCAATATAGAAAAATAGCTGGGACCAGGGGTGCAAAGTTGAACTATTTAACACCACCCCAATTATTCACCTGTTTTGAGGAGTATTCGTAGAGGATCCAATGCGAAAGTATATCAAATGTGCAAAACACATCGGGTGTGAGTTTTTCGTTTTTGTATATCTACTCATTCATTTATTCATTCATTCTTTTTCTTTTCCTCTCCGTCCCCTCTCTCACTATCCTTTCCTTTACCCTTTTCCAACCAGAACCTATTTTTTAAAGCTCAAAGTTCAATTGCCCCCAAGTCTACATGATTCAAAAAAATAGCTTGCTTTCTCTGTGGTTGTGCCATGGCTTTGGAAATGAAAACCATTTTGTTGTTTGTGTATTCGGAGGGGCTGCCCAGGTGGTGTGAGGTGTATCCGGGGGGCACGCCACGGCGAGACAGAGTGCCGGCGCTCAGATATAGGGGTACTGGTTGATTTTGGTGGGGCTGAGGGGGAAACTGGCGTAGGCGGGTGAGGCGATGTAGGAATGCGGGGGAAACAGAGGCTTGAACTGGCCCTGGGGGTGCAGAGTGGGCGAGGGCAGCAGCCGGGTGTTGATGCCCACTGTGACCTGGTGTACAATGCCTCCCGGGTGGGAGATGCTGTAGGCGGGCTGCAGACAGGGCCGGGAGGCGCCAGGAGAGGCCAGGATGTGGGCCACGGGCGCGGCCGTGACCAGGGGACCAGAGGGGGGATAAGACAGAAGGGTGGGCTGGGCGTGCGAAAGGCCCCCGAGGTGGGGGTGGGGGCCAGTAGTGTGGTTGGGACTGCCGTGAGGCAGGGTGAAGGTGTGGCCATGCATGGTTGGGGGGATGTAGGCCTGTGGGCGCCGGTGGACATAATTTCCGTTCCATTCCTGATGGCAGGAGCCGTAATGCTGGACCTGTGGGGGGGACACAGAAATCACAACAGCAGCTTATAAAACTGTCCCACTTTGTGCCAGGGGGGGGGGTCTGACCTCTTTACTCTGGTGTCTGAAAATGGTTGACATAAGCATGACCTCAGTACATAGGAGAAGGTGTGAGGTGAGTGAGTGTGTTTTGCCAACCTGTCCAAAGCCCATGGGCTGTTGTTGATGGGGCTGGAATGCAGGGGCCATCTTCTGGGGCCGGTTGAGGAGGGGGGTAGAGTGGTGCGGTTGCCGCCCGGGAATGCCTCGCCCTTTGTACAGGCATGAAGACTCGACTGGAGAGGGAAGAGGAGTGGGAGACACGTGAGAGGAGTGTGGGAGCAGGAAGGCAGCTTGGCGTCCATCCCACACTGTGCTGATGGGCAGGGGGGGGGACGACGACGACACACACACACACACACACCACAGACAGAGGGGGACGGAGCAGCGTCCATCACAACAGGAGAGAACACAACAATTGTGGTCGTCGGGCTTTGTGTGCTTATCGACCGGCTTCGAGGAGGGTTTGATCAGAGATTGCTCTTCAAACACGGACATCTGTCTCTTGAACATTACTATTGGGACATTTATAAAAAGATGGGTGGAAGGGATCTAGCCAGGGAGAGCAGCCAATCGGTAACTAAGCTGGCTCACAGTATTTATAGGGAGGGGGGGGGTCACACCGTATGCTATAAATACACCCCGGTAGCCCTAGAATACCAAGCTGTGGCCTTTTATGATGGCCTTCATAACATGAAAGGCAATAGGAGACGGTGTGATTTTCGACCGGAGATTTACAGTCGGGGATGTTCTATACGTGACCTATGAGGCCAGACTATTAAAATAAGCACCGTCCACGGACCACAGCTGCTACGAAGCCTACATACAAGCGGCACGGGTCCGCCGCCAGCGTCCCACCCAAAACGCATTCATAAACATCCACCGCTCAATGGTAGCCGGTTAACCCCCGACTTGCCATCCATGTCTATGAGTGTGTAAATCAGGACGGGGGTGCTGCGGCGGTGGGGGGGGGGCTCGTGCCTGCTTCATGTACAAAGCTTTAGGAACGGCAGAGTCACACAGGGGAGAGTGTGTAGAAGAGGCTTTCGCCCCGGCAGAGATCCAGCTTAAACCGGAAGAGAGGGAGAGTGGACAGCAAATCAGCATTCAGGCGGCAGCAGAGAGCTGAGGGGCCAGGCTGGCCCTTAAGTCACCTGTGAGAGCCTCTGTGTGTAAAGGCGGAGGCGTAA
The DNA here is from genome assembly GCA_036023535.2 of Galaxias brevipinnis. Classification (NCBI taxonomy): domain Eukaryota; kingdom Metazoa; phylum Chordata; class Actinopteri; order Galaxiiformes; family Galaxiidae; genus Galaxias; species Galaxias brevipinnis. The sequence goes on from JAVQIZ010074559.1 coordinate 11,179, forward strand.
TCCCACGCCGTGGGACCTATGGAGAACATAGCAGCAGGGGTGACTGGACCTCCGTCTCTCCAACCGTCAGACAGTGAGACACAGTCCCGCCGAGGGGCTACACCCTCTCATTCTAGCTCTCCCCCCAAAACAAATTAAGAGTCTAAAGTGCAGTGCGGGTTAGTCTGTTATTTGAATGGAGCAAAACACAGAGATTTGTCATTTATTCATCCCCTTTCCGTTCAGCAACGCGGTCTTCCCTGTGTCGTGTGCGCTGCTTAAAAAGTAGGCCTCTCACCTGTATGACTCTGCCTCTCGCTGGCCACGGGGTTGTTGTTCTGCACCCTCATGGGCGGCACCACCATGGTGCGCACCGCCGGCTTGCTGGGCTCCGTCACCGGGGCCACGCACGCCACCCGGGGCTGGCGGTTTTGGTTGCTGTCGGCGTTGTAGCGCCGGCGCTCGGCAAAGCGGCCGTTGCTGTGGCCCGAGGAGTCGGAGGCCGGAGAGCCGTCCACGGTGTCACAGCCGCTCTCCTGCTCGTCGTCGGACATACTGCAGCAGACAGAAGCCATCGCGCACACACACACAAACAGCGCCGCCAAAGATTACTCATCTCGTGGTCACACGTCAAGATCAGCTTGGATTGAGAAGTAAAGGCAGCACTGAGGAGTGCTGTGGCGCACGCTGTACCTGTTGGGGCGTTTGCATGGCGAGCTGCTGGACTGGGCCGAGGCGGAGGAGCTGGTGCTGAGGGTGCTGTCCGGGCTGCTGAGGGAACACACTCGCTCCATGCTCACGGTGCTCTGGCACGCCTCGCACTCCGCGCTGCCCTTACACCTAGACACACGCACACACACATTACATTACATTACTTTACACTAGTCATCACGCAGAGGCATTTTGCCCGCACAAATACCCATACAGCCCATTCTACCAGAAAGAAACTGCGAATCGGCTATTCCAAAGAAAGGGAGTAAGGTAAGGTACTGGGCGTTTGAAAAGGGTTTGACGATCGCGTGGCCATCTCTGACACTCACTCTCCCAGGGTGTGTGTTCGCTGGGCGCCCCGCTCCCCCTCCTCGTCTTCATCGCTGCTGATGCTGATGACGCTGACGGTGGGACTGGACAAGTCCGAGATGACCATGGCCTGGCGCTGCTGCTTGGGGGACGCCGGGCGCTCCCTGGCGTGGGGCTCGATGGTGCACCGGCTCTGCTCCGCCACGGGCTGCTGCTCCCTACGAGCCCGGCCCTCCTCCTCCGGGCACCGCGCCTCCTCCTGCACATTCTTAGCCGTGTCGGCCATCTTTGGGGACTGGCATGCCGAGGTTTGAGTGTGGGTGTTGTGGGAGAAGTTGTGGCCCCTGGTGATGTGAGTGACAGCGGAAAGCGTTATCAATGATATAACATATTTGTCGAGATGAGGCGTGTGTGTGTGTGTGTGTGTGTGTGTGTACCAGTGCCACCCTACCTGTTTCCACAGGGCTTGTTTCTCTTGTTAGCAGCGGGCTGTGGCCACACCACGTGTGCGATGCCTATGCTGATTGGCTGGTGGGCGGACATGGTCATTTGGTTTGTTAAGAGCGGCTGAGGGTGGGGCATCATGGAGCTGTAATGGTTGCCATGGGGACGCACTTTCCTAAGAGGAGAAGACGAGGTGTGAAATGAGCGAAAGGTCTTTAGCGCCATTAGTGACATAACGGTGTGATCTCATTCACTCACACACACACACACACATACACAGACACACACACACACACACGCCCCAGAGGACAAGAATGACTCATTCATCATCAGTATGCTGGGCAGCAAGCTAGCTCGCTGTATGCTTTAAACATCTCAGAGGGGAGTGCATAGCAACAAAGCTGAGTCTACAAATGATTTGCTGACAGGTGACTACGTTTCGGCACAATGGCTTATCTTGTTATATGACAGACGCTCCGAGACCTCCAACAACCTCTTAAGAGATTATGTACATCAAACGGACACAGTGAGACACAGACGCACACAAACACACACACATCCACCCGCACACATATGGTCTCGCTTACCCCCAGTCTCCCATCCTCTGCTGGCCCGCTACAGTGTCGGACGCCAGCGTGGTGGGCGGGGGAGGCACCTGCTGCCAGGTGGGCACCAGGATCTGCTGGGCTCGGTTAGACCAGGCCTGCTGCAGGGGAGAAAAGAGCTCAGTCACCTACGTGGCTGCACTACAGGCAAAACGCAGCATTCGTTAGTTACCTTACCTGTGTGATGACCCCTTGTCGAAGCTGGAGCGGCTGGATGGAGGGTGCCTGGGTGACCAGGGGCACAGCCGTCTCCATGCGTACCGAGTACCCCGCCGGCTTGGGTGCGTTGTTAGGGATTCCTAACGGAGGAGACAACACACCCATGAACTACATTAGCGACAGTTTGACGTGCAATCATACGGATAGGGGTGTCTCCTATGCGATTTAGACGTTTTTCTATACGGGTTAAAACGCCCTACCCTGCATGGTTGGAGGGCACAGGATGAGTTGCTGAAATGAATCGTTGCATCCAAACTGGCCACTTCCGGTTTGCAGTGGTATCCCAGGGTGCATCACTGAAGGGGCCGATGGTGCTAGCGCCTAGAGAACCAGAAGAAAATACATTGAGTACTCTACGAATGTTCAAAACTACACATGGATAAAATACATAGTCTAATGGCAGTAACTTAAATTGGCAGTGACAAAAAATCCATCAGAATGAAACACAGAATGAAAAACATCCATTCATTGTCTTATTAGGAAAATGTGAGGCAGTTACCTCAATGGCCCAGTAGGTGGCAACATTCCTGTCTGCAGTGAGCTGTGTTTCAGCCCAATAAACCCCAGGGGTAAACAAAGAACAGTTTAGCATTTGCCTGGGGATTAGAGCTGGCTGCTCGTGCTGCTCTTGTGCCTGGTTATAATCAGAGTCATTGAATTATGAGAATTAGGCCTATCATGCGACGGCCTGATCAAAGCCGGGGGGGGAAAGGCTCAGTGGAGGCAGCCGGACCTGCCCACATACACACATGACGGCTCGCACACAAAGCAGCCTTTGAGAAGCTAGCACTGCGAAGCAAAGTCCGCCTGAACAGGAACCATTGAGGTTCACCTGAATGGCTCCGTGTAATCACATCTCAGTGCGGCCCATCTTTATGCGTTATGCTTTCCTTGTGACTAGAGACACTGCTCCAGTCCTAACTCTGCAGACTGACCCTGACACAAACTCATGTAGGCAACATACTGTAGGCCTAACTCTAAATGGCTTCATACTCTCCGTCAAGAGAGATGACGCACATTTGCAATAAAATCACGGTCACATGTGCTCTTTTCCGAATGAATTATCTTGTGTAAGTGTAACTGACAAAGGATGTCTTGTGCTGTTGCCATGTCAATATGTGCTATGGCAACAGATTGAAGGCATCATAGAGGTAGGCCTACATATTTATGGCTCAGTCGGCATAACATGATCAGATGCGTCTTTAAAAAAACGGGTCAATTCTATTTTCCCCGAGCAACCAGACAGGCTCCAATCGTTGCCATGATGTCGCTATTATTACGTCATCAGGTTGCCACGACAACAGAGCAACAGATGCAACAAGGTGATTGGCAAGCCAGCAAGAACAATGCATGCGAGGTAAACAGCTTCACGTCTACAATGAAGACGAACACTGGACAATGTTTCTGTTCATTGTGATGGTTATTCAATTGTCTTAATTGCTATTCAATAAACACGAGCAACAACTGTATAACATACAGCAAATACGTACATAAATATATACAGAAAATGTGCTTTTGTGTACTGCTCCAAGCCTACACTCTCCTGGAGGAGATTTGAACAAAGATTCCTACAGGTACTTACTTGAGTGTGGACGCCGGCCATCTTGCTGAAGGGCACGGTCAGGTTAACGGAGGGGGCGGTGCTGGTGACCGGCCTGATGAACGGAGCCTTGTTCCTGTTGACCGCGTCATACGCCCCGGGGCGAGACCGGCACACGTCCATAATGTGGAAGCAAGATTTGACACTGGTGGCAGAGGGTCAGAGGAAACACATTCGTTGAGTTGTGAACGAACACACGTATTGTTGTTCTGATCCCATGACCTCCCTGGGGAAGGGGGACTCACTGGTTGCTGTGGGGGAAGTCGAGCAGATGCTGCATGGTCACAAAGGGGTGGCCCAGGGCCTCAGCAGGGGCGATCCTCTTCTCCGCGTCAATCAACAACATCTTCTTCAGCAGGCTCACAAATTCCCGACGGTCCGCCTTCTCTGCCAACAACTCACTACCTTCCAGATTCATCACCAAGTTCACCTTACATAGAGAGAGGAGGGAGGGAGGGGGGATTGGTGTTACATTTAATTATCAACAATAGGATAGAAATAACTTCTGCACCATGGAAAGTGAGGAAGGCCAAGCTTTACTCTGATAACAGAACAAAGTGGAACAGGCAGTATGCACAAGCTGTACTGTTAATTACAGAGGTCTCATGTAACCATCACAAACGGACTGCTACTGTAAATATACAAGCGAAATCGCCATACAACCCTAAGGAATGATAGCGTCCATTTCTCACAGTCTACTCTACTGTACTGGAAACGACATGTGGTGCTCTTTGTTGAAACCCCAGCTGGAAGTTCCTACCGCTGCTCTGGGGAACGAGGTGAGGCGACATATGGGGCTTTCCAGTGATGATATGTAGAGTACCGGCTCCCACCTCCACTGCTGGAGGGGCACTTCCTCTCAGCCTTCTCAGCCTATCCGAGGCCTCGCCTCCTGAGCTGGGCCCCTGAGAACACAGGAAGGAGCGCTCTTCCTGTGCGGGAAACTTACGTGCGCTATGTCATCCAAACAGCTGAAGATGTACTTCCGTGCTTCCTTTGATTTCATCGCCGTCTCTGTCTCATGCTCCTCTGTCGACTAGAGAAGGGGGGTGGGGTGGGGGTGGGGGGACAATACAGTCAGTATAAGACAATCACTTACAATCACTTGCTCAAGACATTCGAGTAATGACTCTTTACCCCAAGAGCAGCTTGTACTACCAGGTTTCATTGGCTACATTACCTAATGAGTAAGCCATGGTTATTAGTCATTAGTGGTACAACAGGGTTGGTGGTTAGGGATGTTTACTGCTTGACTGACAGCTGACCTGTGAGTTCAGCGTTGAGCTAACACTGAGCTTTTAGTGTTCTAGTGTTAGTGTGTTAGAGGTGTAAGGGCAAAGCTAGTCGAATGAGTGTTTTGTCAAGTGTTTGTCTGGGGGGTCTGCACCTTCAATCTCCATGCTGCGTAGGGGGAGTCCGACTCTCTGCAGAAGAACCTGGAGGTTTTAGTCCCCACATTCAATAGATGGTCTCCTGGCAAACCCTGCGTCTGGGAAATGTAGCGTATCTGTGGGAAGACAGAGTGGGAGAGGGAGGAGAAATATGTTGTGTTCACTAAACAACTCGTACTCCAGGGTCTAAACTACTGGGAAACAGTTCAATATTACCGTTTTATCCTCTAATATTATCATCATTTCATTCCAATTATTGTAAACATCCCAGGAATCCAAAGTCCCCTTTGCCTTTTCATTCCAGGGTCAGCATGATTGTGCATAGGTGTGTGCGTGTATTTAGCTTGTATTCAGGGGGTCTGTTCAAAGGATGGGACGGTAAGTCAGCAACATTGCGTGTGGGTCTGTGTTCCCGTGTGCTGCACAGAAAAATGTGCAAGCGAGGGCCAGGCACCAATCTCCAGTGTCGCTGCCTGTGCTGTCTTGCATAGGCGGCGGTTATCACACACAGGTCCATGAGAGAGGAGCCTGGTGAGGGGCCTGGCTGACGTCAGTCACATCGAGGTGTCAGGGAACATATCCATTAGAGGCTCTGTGTCGCTCAGGGCCATGGGGATAGGGGAGAAGGGGTGGGGGGGGCAGAGGGCTGGTTGCTGCCATCGTCATCCCAACCTGGCCTTCACCCCCAACCTTCTTCGCCTGGCCTCCACCGTTCCTCAACGTGCATGTTATGACGTGATAACAACTAACTTGCCTTCAAAAAGAGTCAACCTGTTTTCATACGCATTGGACACGACCCTTTGGCATTGCTCTTCCATTGCACTTACCATGTCAGAGTAACACGATGCTGAGAAGGACGAAGTTTAAAGGGGTGTGTGTACTTTTCCCTTTCACAAAAATCAATACCCATTTAGATGCCTGGTTTTCATAACAATAAATTTAGAATAGATCGTATCACTGGTCAAGTCATATCCACAAGGATGTGATGCAATTAGCAATGCAATTCAATATTAAATATCAAATCGCTATTAACTCTGACTGAGTCGTGCTGTCAATAGACATAGGAAAAACAGAACGTTGAGTGTTCCACCATTTACTTAGTGCTTGAATAGTACCTCTCCTTTCCAAGGTTATTTATATTATTCTACATAAGCCAGGTGCTACTGTCTACAATAAAGCTGTACTTAGGCTTTAAGGTTTCAGTCTGTTTGTAGCTGGCACTCTCTACAGCGCTGTACAACACAAATCCTTGAAAATGAAAATAGCTGGTGAAGCCGGATAAGGCTGGTCCCAGGTGAATTAATATCAAGCTGACACAAAAGTTTGTGATAATGCCTGATTTATGTCAAAATCGCTTTGGCAATGCAACTTGTAATTGTCTCTGCATCTAGGGAAAACGCAGAAAAAACCCGATCTCAACCCTAACTTCCTGTCACTTTGTGAAGTGGTTTGCAAATAAGTAACTACAGTGCATCGTGGATGAGTATTCGAGCTTTGGAATCAAAATAGCTCTGTTGTCCATGAAGAACCAATTTAAAATCAGACAACCAAATAATCTTCACTCCCCTATATGAGGATGCACAAACAGGGTCTACATCCATCTTCAATGGATTGTAACGTTGCATAGTTTTCGGGCTCTGTCTCTGCCTTATCAGATGTTCTTCACAAAAAGTGATGTTCTGTGTGTGAATGTCCAAACATTCAACAACAAATAGGAGACGTTATTGTCACTCAGCACTTAGTTTAGCAACTTTGTTTTGAGATGTGCAGCCAGTGTTTTTCTTGGAGGATAGATTGTGGCAGAACGGTCGTGTAATTGGTGTTTACAGTAGGGACCCTTTCCGAGACTGACTGTCTCTCCGCGTGACCATGAGGGTCCAAGGCCTTGTTAGCGTGTCTCTGTGCACAGGTATGTGAGGCCAAACACATGTCGTAATCTCCCCTTCTGGATCACGGTGAAAAACATGTCAAAGACAACCAGGGAACAGGGAAGGGAGAGAAAAATGTAAGGCAGCTCCTCAGATAAGGGTCCGGAGGTCAGCACGGAGCAGAACACACACAGACAGAGGTGTGTCAGAGTTCACGGCACACTGGGAATGTTTTTCTTGGCCGGACCCCCGGCTAGCTGTGCATATGTGCCCCCCCCCCCCTCCCCCAGTATGTACAGAGCGTGTATTAGTCTATGGGAGGCTAAGTGGAGAAGAGGGGAGTGCATTCATTGCCATTCCAATAGCTTGCATCATGGTGCTAATCTCATCAGGCTGTTATGAGGCCTGGACATGATAATGAAGATCCTGCTGCGTCTCACTGTGGTCTTAAATCAGCCCTCCTCTTACTGCACACTGGCGTGCTCTGTCTTCCTTTCCCCTCCCTTCCACACTGCCAGACTCCATCTTACTCACCCCCTTCATTTCCTACTCACATTCGCGTCCAACGGGGTCAACTTTAATTCCTGTTGCTCCATGTTTTGCTCTATTGTGCCTCACTCCTTATCGCACCGGCATCTGAATGTGTGCCTTATTATGATGCATTATATTGTAGTTGCGATTATAAAGACATCTGTCTGTGTGTGTGTGTGTGTGTGTGTGTGTGTGTGTGTGTGTGTGTGTGTGTGTGTGTGTGTGTGTGTGTGTGCTTTAACAAGCTAGTTTGTGGATGGGAAAATTCCAGTGAGGGGAAAACCCTTTTTCCCTGGAAGGCGTGCCACTGCAGCCCTTAGATGCAAACAACTGAGCTGGCTTTACTAAACAACAGCCCAGCGAGCCCAGGCCTGCAGCAAAACCAAGACAAGAGAAAGAAACAGACTAGAGGGGGGAGGGAGTTAGTCTGAGGGAGAGGCAGGAGGAG
>JAVQIZ010074578.1:2500-32320 GCA_036023535.2 Galaxias brevipinnis
AAGAGAAGGAGAAACAGTTGGCAGCGGCCAGGAAGCAACTGAAGAGCGCCAAGGCGGAGCACAAGGGCTCCCGTGATGACAGGAGCAAAAAGTAATAAAACAGAAACACAATATGATTCACAGCTGAACTCCAGGATTTATACCTATTCGCTGTGTACATCCTCTCACTGTTACCTATGTTTTTTTTTGCTTCTCTCTGTGTCGATCTGTTTGCTCAGGGCTGTGGACCTGAAGCGCAAGGCGGTCCAGAGGATAGAGGAGCAGCTGATGAAGCTGCAAATGCAGGCCACCGACCGGGAGGAGAACAAGCAGATTGCCCTGGGCACCTCCAAACTAAACTACCTGGACCCACGCATCTCCGTGGCTTGGTAAGTACACCTAAATGGAATCTCATTGAATCTTGTATTCTTCCCCTTTTTGAGGCGAGGGTTGGGGTCAGTCAGTGCCCAGCCTAAGTGACTGACAGAGCCGCTATCTTTTTCTTGTTCTTCAGCTTAGGATGGGTGGGGGGGTCTCTAAGCCCGAGTAGAAAGGCAGGAAATGCTCGTGCATTGTGACTAGGCCAGCAGTAGCTGCTGGACAAAAAAAAGCTAAAGGCTGCCGTAGGCAAAACAATGGAGGAGGAACGTGTGTAAGCGCCAAGAACAATGGGGTTGTGTGCGGGAGGCCAGAGATTGTCCCCAGCGCAGCGCTCCTTCCCCCATGTGTGAAAGCAATGAGAGGAGACCCTCTTGAGCTCAGGCCCCACATGAGGGGGGGTGGGGGGGGGGGTCAGCGTGTGCACTGGCTCACCTACTGTACATGGTTATTTATGGACGGCCTCCTCCGCCGCCAGCACAATGGAGGCGGGAACGCCCCGTGTTTTTGCTGGGGATGGGAATCATGGGATCCCCCTGACCGGGTAGGGCGAGGGAAACCAAGACTGTGCGTTAGCGGGTGGGAGTGTCAATAAAGAAAAGGCTACGTCCGTTTCCACAGTGGCTCGCTTAGTCTGTCGTCGCGCTTGAAATGTCAGGCTAGGGAGAGACAGGAGGCGAGAAACGGCAGCGGCTTCTCCTCATGCTCTGACTTCTCCTTCGACCCCCTGTCCAGGTGCAAGAAGTGGGAGGTGCCCATTGAAAAAATCTTCAACAAAACCCAGCGGGAGAAATTTGCCTGGGCAATCGACATGGCCGAGGACGACTATGAGTTCTAAATGAAGATTGCTTACCCTTCGAGCCTATAACCATGTATTTGTGAGGGCCTTGTGTACTTCTTCATTGATTTGACCATACGACTGAATTAAGGTTGTTTGCCATGGAAGAGATGCATTGAGTTTTGATATATAATTGTGTTGTAGATAAGGAATGTCTGCAGATGTAGGAAAATAACTCTAAGCAATTGGCTGAGCTTCGAAAGCAAGTCACATTATACAGTATTTGGTCGAGCCAATCAAGCTTTGAACTCTGTGAAGAACCATCTAACATTTCTGTCAGTAGTAGCCGTGTTCCCATTTTAAGCCATTGGATTTATAGACATTCTATATTATAATAGAAAAACAAATGAATAAACCATTATAATACACTATTTGTAAATATGCAGGATGTGACACAGAACAAGTGTGTGTGTGTGTGTGTGTGTGTGCGCGTGTTTTGTCGGTGAGTGAGTGTGAGTGTGTGCGTATGGGGATGAGCGTGTTTACTTGCAAGTTTGAAAGACGCAAAGTTGTTGAACCTAACCAGGACTAATTTGTGAACAGTGTAAATGTGTATTTAAAACCTGTAGGGTGAGCCTTGTATGACTAAGGCTAAGGTCACAAGATACCTAGAACTATGCTCATCTAATGTTTAGCACACAAGGTGATTTTCTTTTTGTTTCATTCTACTGTTCATTTCAGGGATGTACATATTTTCAGTTACCCGTGCGCTATTCAGTGTTTTCTAAGATGTCTACCCTTTGCATTATTGTCATTATAACTCATGTTGTGTATCTAATGCAACTTTTTGTCTCATGTCTTTTAACTTTTTTATGAGTACAACGAATCATTCCCGTCTGCTACTTGAAGAAATGGCAATTCCAATGTTTCATAACATATAAATGACCATTCTTTTAAATGAATTGTGTGAGGTGTAAGGGAAAGATTTTGCCAAATGTTCATATGGAAATCCATTGTTTTAATGTGCTGCTTTTTTGTATCTATGTAAAGAAAAAGCATCTTCTATGGAGCTGTAGTATTATGTGAATGATAAATAGTTTCACCCTTATTTTATCATAATGATGTGTCAACATTTTAATCACAGCAACTCTTTTTTTCCCACTTTGTAGTTTTTGAAAATAAAAACATCAACTCATCCTTTACATACGTTATCTCTTATTATATAGGTGAAGCCATAACAGAAAGGGTGGGTGTATACTATAAAACATTTTTAGATTATTATTAAGGTTAAATACGTGCTGTTTGTCACTGTATGTGGGTGCATGTGGGAAATGGAGTGGCACAAATGTGGTGGCATTATTTGTTGCTCAGGGATTACGCAGTGAAACCAAATACTTGGTGATTATGAACAGTATCCAGTCAGGGAGGGGTGGAGGTCACAAGCCGTCTCTCAATGATCTGATTGCCTTTGGCCGAAGATGAAGTCATGGTTTGTTATCTGTTTTGCCCTTACAGTTCTGAAGTTACTGAAATCAAGTATGTAAATTACAGAAATGAACACAATAAATCGGAACAATATGGCACATTGGCCAGTCTGTGTATTGTATAATAAAATAGCGATTATATACTGTTCAAGAACGAATTTGTTGTGTGTAATAGCAATATTCCACAGGCTCATGACACTGTTTCCTTACTTGACGCTGACGGCAAATGTGGCTATTTCAATAACGATGGAAAATACCTTCTTGTCGATGGACTACATTGAGTTAAATCAACGTGGCAATTAGATAAGGTTACACTTGTAAGTAAAACAGCTAATTATGAATACAATTCAGCCCAATCCAGTGCGTGGAAAGTTGCTGTATCTTTAAGAGGCCGTTCTAACCAATGCTTTGTTGTACATGAGGGGTCGGATGGGGGAAGGGCCCAATACGTTCTTGACCGACAAACTTGCGTATTCGGCTTTCACCCTCGATGGGTGACTTTTGCAGGACGCAAAGAGATCAGGGATCAGTCTTATCTGGGCTAGAGAGCAATAACTCAGGGTCGCTATGATATAATAGCGAAAAGCGGAATAAGGAGCTGATTGAGCTGTCGGAGATGTGCTGCTGCCGAGATTGCGGCGATAGCGACCATACGACGTGCTGTTCTGCTCTTGTTTTGCAGATCGCGTGTTCGAGTTAAAATATCTTACGGTAAGGCGAAGGAGCAGGCTAGAAAGAAACTGCCAACAACGTAACATGTGAGGCTAGCTTTGCTACCTGGGGTTGTTAGCTGTTGAAAACAGCCATACTGGCTTGGCCATCGATAAACTGTCCTCCACCCATTCGTTCTGGGAAATCGAAGCTTGAGCTGAACATGTCATGCTACATTTTTTACCAATCTGTTCTGCTTGTAGGGTTTAACAATTTGGTATAGAGCATGAGATGCCAAAACGGGAAACTTTGTAGCTTCCATTGGGATGTAATGCAGCCAAAGGCCCATTAGGCAGACTCTGGTTAAAATCTGACAAATCTTATTGAATGGTTAATGGATTAGGTTAAAACCTGTGCATTTTGGTTTCATTGCGAACATTGGAATGTGATCTCATGATCGACAGTGATGTTTTCAGTTATACTTATAGGCTACTAATATATTTTTCACATAATTTGGAATGCTCCCTCTTAATATGTTCTTACTGTAATAAGTGAATCTGTAAAAAAAAAAACAATATTACCGTAACGCACTAATGTGTTATCTGTCTACAGCCAGAACAGACAAGACAATAATTTGACTCAATTATTCCCGGCATACACATTTAGGACTTCAATTCGCAATAATATTATATCAAGCAGTTGTCAATAAATTGTGTCCAAATTGACATAACGCTCAGGGGAACTTTATTTTATGGGGTTTCTCTAATTCTCTTACAGGTTCGCTGTCTAGCCCTGGACTGAGTAAATTGTTCTGGAAGGAAAAGGATAACAAACAAGGGAAGTGAACATGGCTGGAACCTCTGGCTTCTTTTCCAATGGCCCTGTTCCGTGGATGGAGAATGATACGGAGATGAACAACCTCTACCGAGATCTTGAGTTGGGAACCGTATTGACCCTCTTTTATTCAAAAAAGTCCCAGCGACCAGAGAGAAGGACATTTCAAGTCAAGTTGGAAACGAGGACAATTATCTGGACCCGTGGCACTGATAAAATAGAGGGGGAGAGTAAGTATTACACATACAGACATAAGAAAACAGGTTTTAGGGCCAAAACACTTTATTCAGACCCAAGCTCCTTACCGTAAAGGCAGACAGTCTTAATAATGGCAAATAAGACTTGATACTTTGTGTACCACATTGTTTTTCACATTTAAAGTGCATCTGGACTTTAAATGCTCCACTGTGATCCACTGATGAGAGTTGGGTTAGTAAATGGTCGCAGGAATATTGAACAAGTTTAGTAATTCGATTTTTTTATTTAGTTCAATGACGCACTAGAGACAATCAAGCAGCCCAAGAGTCTTCAATGGTATATTGTGGAACATTGTGTCCATTTCAAGACGCAGGCTTTCACTGACCTGGTAATTCAACTGTCTCCCGGGTGGCAGGATGCCTTGTGCACAGCTGCACTCTGCCCCGGATGCAGCAAAGTGAGCAAGAAAAAGGAAAAAATATTGTAGGTCAGATTTATTTTTCATCACATATGATCAGCTTTTCTTCCGTCAAGAATAAGAGAGCTTCATGCACATATGAGCTCATTGGTGTCATCTGATACTCCTAGAGATGTGATATGGAGGAGGCAGCGCATTAATGTACATAAATAGCACTGGGTGTTTTTTTTTTACTGGAACTGTCATCATTTGAGAGGAATAAGGGTTGTTTTAATATAACGTCATAAATAACAAAACGTTGGACTGCTAAAAAGTAGAACACTGTTTACGGCCTTATTGCAACCATATGCAAATTGCAAATTGTCTCAGCAGATGGAGTTGGTTTGAGGCTAACCTGAATTTCTGTCTCGTGACGGCTTAGTAGGTCATGTGGTTGATGATCATGGTATAATATAAGGCTTTTCTGATTTGAATGTTTGAATCTTAGTTTCACATGGCCTGCTTCTCTAGATGAGAAACACTATTGTCTTGTCATTATGATTGGTTGTATTTCTAGTTCACACTGTGATTAGACCTACATAGCTTAAGTAAATTACAGAATGTCGAAAGGCAAAACTATTGTCTAGTAAGTAGACATTGTCTACAAAACTAAGTCCCCTTGGCACAGCCTTGTAAAGTGTTAACATACCAGTGTTAACACACCACTATTAACAGTTGTGTGTTGGACTACATTTTGAAAGATGAGTTTTTACACTGGTTTATTTAATTAAATTAACTGCTGTCAAGCTTTTATACATTTGGTAATATTTAATTGCACGTTATATAATTTGACAGTACTACTGTAACATTTAGTAAAATAAATGTCACTAAAATGAGCTACGTTTCCAAGACATCAACCGCTTCCTAATTGTGTTTGAAGAAAGATCACTTAGCTTCACCATTTGTTGTTGCAATCAGTGTTGGCAGGACACAGGTGGCTTGTATGAAGTGGCACTAGCTTTCTTTTTTGGGGGCAAATTAATTGTCTGGGATGTTCTTTTATATTCTGAAATAAGAATCTCTGGGTTTGGCAGTCACCCATTCGTAGAATCATCGCTTCCTGTTGGTCTGGCCTTGCCAAAATGTCAGAACATGTCACTTTGAATTGTTGAGAGGTGTTAAAGGTGTAAACATAAGGGATTAACAATATATAGGCTATCTATGGTGTTCTGGGGAAGCCAGCACCGAGAGGGATTTAGCATGTAAGTATTGGCAATAACATGGTTGGTTATTGGGTGTAAAATATGGTGTTCTAGTAAAAACATAATATATATATGTATATGTATGTATGTATGTATGTATGTATGTATATATATATATATATATATGTATATGTGTGTATATATGTATTTTTTTTTGGCCTATAACTTTCCCAAAGGATAGGCCTACCATTTTGGAATGGCACTCCAAATCAAATTTGCAGTAAGAAGTTAGATTTTTGTGGGTTTCCCTGTTCATTCTAAAGTTTCCATTCTTTTAACCTGTAGGCCTGCATATCTCATGTCTGCATTCTTAAGTGAAGTCATTCAATATGTTTGCTTGTGTTCATACTGTACTTCCAAAATAAACATAACCAGCTAGTGAGTCAACACACACACACATGACTTATTTAAAGCAGCAACATAGGGACATGATTTGACTTTAACAATATGTATGGGTGTGCAGAAGAACTGCAATCCCACTTCATTAATGTAAGTGTGTTATTCTATTGGTGGATGGCTCCACAAGTCAAGCTGCGTTATAAGCTTTGGCTTAAAGACATACACGCTTGTATTCATCACGATGATGTTTAGTGAATTAGGGTATTGTTTATTTTTTATGTGCATTTGGGGATGGGACTGGTCTTAGCCACATTCCGATTTCTTGTCCACAACGCCTTGCTTGCAGGGCAGCACAGACAAGCTGAGGTCTTGTCTTAGCATGTGTTGGTTAGAGAAAGCCTTGGTTGTGTGTTTTAGCTGGGGTCGAGCTCATATTGAAGCGCTATTTGTAATGTAGCATTAATCGTCAGCCTTGATGGTTGCCCATGACTGTAACAAAGGAAAGACTAGATGCACCCCTAATGCTCCATCCTAGCATGTTATTTCTGGCATGCGGTGTCAGGCAGCTTGAACAGGTTCCAGTAGTACAAGCTGTCAAAATCATCCGAAACATCCGAAATAAAACCTGGGCAATGCGTGTGTAGATGGGATTCTAAATTGGGGACTCCCAACCCATGTTGAGGCACTGTGCTAAATGTTGCAGCATGTTACCAGCCAATCTCTGTGGAAACTGTCCGTCACTATGGCTCGTTAGACGCTTTTCCACCAAAAGACTGCCAGGACTTTTTCACCATGGTTTTACACCTTTCTTAGTTCTGTTTATAATTTTAAAGTTTGAAAACCCAATTGATCTCAGTCAGCTTCTGATTGATTTCTGAGTTCAAAGTAATCAAGCTGCACCTTTCGAAGTGACTTACTACTTGGACTATACACACACATCCCTGGCACATGCAAGTAACCTGAACTGTAAGATAGAGGTTAGACCCCATACTCTGGCAATTGTGAAGTGTAGGCTGTTTTACTGATCACCACAATTACAACTTAAAGGGACCATAATGTAAGATTTTTAATATGTATTTGTCAAGCATTGTCTTATCACGCAGGGGGATTGTACCAACAACATGAAGAAGTGACATCTGTGCCATGTGCATCTTCTATAGTTCATCTCTGACAAAACATCTGCCCTATTCCGCAAGCTGTTCTGTATCGCGGCCATTTGTGACATTGAAAATTTAAGTCAATCTAATTGACCAATCATAGACTCAGGCAGTATAAGTAAGGTCAAACTACTCAGGCAGCAGCCATGCCAACAGCAGAATGTTACTATCCCTAGCCAATAACATAACTCAGCTAATGAATGTTAATGAGCAATGGGCATAAAAAATATTGTGGTTGGGTTCTAGTGTCCAAATACTAATGAGTGTTTATTTAATCCCCTTTAAGCTAAAAGTGAACATATTCACAGCAATAGAAATGTAGTTATGGACGCCTGTTTTACAGTACTCTATATTTTCTGATTATGTCGTTAATTAGTTGTTATGGAGACAATGTGGGACTGCTCCTACATGCCTGTGTTCAAAAAGGAGGACTGGAAGGAGATCGCCATGGCTCTCCAGCAGGGATGAAACTTCCCTAATTGTGCTGGTGCAATCGATCGAAAACATGTACTGATCCAAGCACCAGCTCAGGATCCATGTATATAAATTAATTCTCTCCCTTCTCTATTGTCCTAATGGCCCTTGTTGATGCACAATATCAGTTCAGGGTGGTGGATGTTGGAGCATATGAGCAGACCAGCAATGGGGGAACGCTTACAGCATCACCACCACCACCACTGGCTCTTCCAGAAAACAGGCTGGATCTCCCTGAAAACACTCCTCCTCCGGGTGCAGATAACCTTGGGGCAATGCCACGTGTATTTGTGGGGAACGAAGTCTTTCCTATCAAAATCTGATGAGGCCCTACCCAGGGTGACAGAACAACCAGAGCAGTGAATCTTCAACTATTGCCTATCCAGGGCCAGGAGGATTTCAGAGAATGCCTTCGGCTCACTTGCAGCCCAGTGGAGAATTAACCCAAAGAATGTTGAGAAGATTAAGGCCACTGTCATCCCACACAACTTCCTCTGATGATAGACAACACTGAGCCACCTGAACCCCTTTGACCAACTGCTGAAATCCCTGCCTTTGAGAACATCACCAGTCAGCAGCAACTCTGCCCGAGCTACATTTGATGCAAGGGAGAAATGTACAGCTTGCTTTAAGAATGGCTCCAGGAATACCACAACGAACGAAGTATTCCCATGACTAACTTTGCTCCCCAGCTGAACCACTTCTCTCTCTTTTCTTTCACGTTCTGTCCCCTAAGATTCTCAAGTTTATTGTTTTACGCTCCTCTTTTTTATACTGTTAGCTTAAATCCAACTGCTCATTGTTAAAATAGCTAGCTATAGCTAGCTTCATCTACATATCTTTAGACATAAAGAAGGAGCCAGTGCTCTTTTAGAAGTTTTTTTTTTGTATATTGAACGGCTCATATCATATATTTCAGGGAATTCAGCAACCGTACAGCCAAAATATTTTTTTAAAGCATTTTGACAGTGGAGTTCTGTTTAGGCAGTTCCACCCACTCAAAGTACTTTGGCTGTAAGTAAACAAATGTTGAATATTATAGTGGTAATAAACTTCAATTCAGATGACTTAACAGTTTTCATATATAGCCAAAATGCAATCGGGTTTCTGATATGATGCTATGTTCAACTATTTAATACTGTGCTAAATAACCATTTCAGATTTTAATATGGGGCTATTTAACCCTTTGATAAAGGTGTGAAACTGGTAGTGAAATGAAAGAAGTGTAAAGTAAAATGTCTATTAATTGACACTCACTTTCTTAATCAAACATAAGGCAATGCCTTTCACATTTAGTTCTATATAGGGCTTTTGGTTCAATTAAGTGTACATTTGTCATAAGTGATGTTATACTGTTAGCTCATCCGAAAATGTATGTAATTAACCCTTTCCAACTTTCCCAAATAAAGGGATAACACTTAAAAGTTAGATCTCAGTGAGATTGTTCCTGCTGTAGCGCAATATGTAACAGACGTCCTCCAAATCATCTGCTCTATCATCTGATTTAACTAAGTTGAAGTTTCTGAAGCTTCAGATTTGTCAGGATGTGTCATGTCATCCTGAACTTTAGATTTTCAAAGGCTGCAATTCAAGATTTGCAACATTTTAAATCAACAGGAATAGTACCAGCCTGGTTACATTTGTCAGATATTGCCTTTATACCTCCATAGTTGAACGTTTAGAAAATATCTATTACCATTGCACATTAGCCTAAGTTTGACCATATTTTGTTGGCATTTTAGCTGCACATCCCGACAACTTTGGAACAATCGTGTTCACTTTTTTTCCAACATTATGTTACGCTGAACTAACAGACACATTTGAACTCTCAATTTTCTAGACATGAAGCAGACAGAGATCTATATCAATTCATGCTGATGACCAAATGAGCACATGCACGTAGGTTATACGTGTAAATAATAAACGTCACGTGGTTGTTATTTTTGTTAGGTTAATGGGTTCAGATGCTTGGTTTTATCAACAAATACCGGTCAGAGCAAGGGGAGGGAGGGGGACAATGTGAGGCCCATGGAATTGATGCATGACCAAAGCATCCAGGAGAGCTTTAATGCAACATGTTGAACAACGAACCTTACAAAAGACTATATGTGTGATACCTGTGTGAGCACCCAGTGACCTCTGGCACTGAAGTTGTTGACTACACAGGTCTTTATGGCTGACCAAATGTTTTAAGTTGTTGAGATAGTTAGCATACTTGTGGCACCTGTTCCCAAAGTTCCTGCAATATTTTACAAAGGGCCACAGCAAGTGGAGTAAGACAGGTGAAAAACACTTGCTCAAACGATTTGGGATCATAATGAATTAAATGGATTTTAAACAGTATAATGAGGCAATGCATAATTCTTATTTTAAAGGATATTCCGTGCCATTAGTAATTATTTAATCTATTGATAATACTTTCACTAATGGAATGCTGCTTTTGACTAAACCAGAGAATGAATGATGGAAGTTAAAGAGGTTTTGTGTGACTATGTATGATTTTGTTTTGGAAGAAGAACTCCCAACCTTCTATATGCCACTATTGCTGTAGGTCCAGCTTTTAAATCTATTACAAGTCATTTCAAAGGTTAGCCTATATCCAACCCATTTTCATCTTGTGTGGCATCCTGCTCTACCTTGTCCAATTTAACTTGCTAAAAAAGTGCTGGAATCTCATCTGTGCATATATTTGAAAGACGAAGCCCCTTTCACCGCTCTTGACCAGAGTTGTTTTTACCTCCAACAGGAAAATAATCTGCCTAAAACAATCAAAATCAACCAATATAAAAGTTGCAGTAGAATGTGCTTCACAGATGAAAACAAATATAAAATGAGAAATACATCTTTAAAATATCCACACGTTTTTAGTGGATTCGCTTTTTAAAAAAGTTGAGCTATAAAGGTTTTTCAGGTGGTTTTTAGCACTTACTATATCAGTTTTTATTTGGTGTATTCTTGGCAGAATATAGATCACCTAGTTCAAAACTCATATGCACTTTCCATCCTGTTTTTAATAATAAATATAAATGAATAAATGAATAATATAATATAATATGTCTTTGCCATAAAAAAGCATTGATACAGTGCAATATATTTCTTAATTTTGACCTTTAAGTGTCTTTGTCGTACTGGATAGATCCTTCGTTAAATATAATACAAAAACAGTTTTCATTCACATGTAGGATGTGTTTGTTGTGCCATGCTAGATGTGCAGGTTTAATCAACAATAATATGGGCAGTGTGTTTAATTAGCACTGGAAAGGATTTCTTTGCTGAAGATATATAATGTGCTTTCCCCTCAGATTAACATTGCCAACGCATGATTGTGCTGTGGAGGAGAGAAAAGAGGATCAACAGCAAAAGACACCCAACGCTGCCGAACAGATAAATATTTTAGATTGGGTCTGTAAAATATTCAAATTTACATAATGCTATCTATAGGCCTTTTACACCTACAGACACATAACTTGCCGTTCTTTAGACTGGTATATGGCAAGCTTAATGCTCTGTAACTATTGCAAAAAAAAGTACAAAAAGCAAGCACATGCAAACTGTAAATGTTAGGTGCTGGACAGAACGACGTGTGTTGGAATGATGATGCTAGGTGATGCTCTCATGAAAATGTGTTATTTTTTAGCATCCTGTTCTGGTGACATTGCGAACATCGTGCTCTTCTTCAGACCTGGTAACTATTGGCCCAGAAAAGGTAGACTGTTTAAAATAAATAACAGGAATCTCACTTCATGCCTACATGTTCTAGACTGGTCCTTAAAAGGGAAACAAACCAGGGGAAGAAGACAAGAGTGAACCTACTTCCTGTCTAAAAAATGACATATAACACTTAAGAGAAACTCTCTCTAAAGGAAGCACAATACTCTGATAGAACTAGAGTTTGATTAATTATGTATTTAAATCAGCCTGCTTGGGAACCTTTGACATTTTGGAATGACTGTAATCAGCCCCCACTAAAAGTATATGGAATATGTTTTCCCTTACAATATACCCTATAGCTTACAAACTATCTTTATCTGAAAATAAGTGTGTGGGTTACTAGCCAGCCATCACACATTGTCATGATCATTCCAAACCACTAGAGGGCCAAACTTATATGAGCTCTTCTGTTCAGAGATGGATACTGTCATCTTGTGGTAATTAAAGCCATGACTACTGCAATAGACTTTTTTTTGCTAACTGTCCCTACTGATTAGAGTTCCTGTATCTAGTTTCCACAAAAAGCCTGGCATTGCTTTTCCGTGGATGCTGGTATGTTTTGCCATTTTCAATGACCGCCTCAAATAATGTTTCCTTCAGAGATTCGTCAGTCAAGTGTAAATGGTGCTCGTCAAATCAATTCACTATTCTCTCACCACAGTGTAAAATTAAGTTGGCCCGAACCGTAGATTGCCCTGTACTGCAACGGCACGATGTCTGTAGGCTATTGTTTGGGTGTGTGCTGCTGTTATTCGAAAATAGCCTGTACCCCCCACACGTTTCTCTCTTTCAAACACAGAAAGAGGACTGCAGAAAAAGGCCTTTATTGTCTCTCTAAAATGCGAGCCATGCACAGATATTTGTAATGATCAAACATCAAAATAGGTTATCTGGAAACAGCATTTTACAATTTGTCTGTTTAAAAGTCTCAAATATGTATCATATCAAAATGGAGAGACACTTGTCAGAATTGTATTTGACAGGGAAGTGTTGATAACCAGCAGTCCCCTTTGGCCAGGTTGCTTTCACAGAGCCACCTCTCTGGACAACCCCCATCACACTCACACTTCAGCACCACCACCACCAGCAGCCAGTACATTCCTACTGAGGGAGTTCCAGGTGAAGCGCTAATGTGTACAGAGTGTGTTGAGAGCATAAAGGGCATGTCATAACCCTATAACTCTACAAGGCATTCAAAATCAATGTTGAGCCTTTACAACGCTTTCAGCTAGATCCACTGTTTGTTTCCCCCAAATCAAGGTAGAAAAAGAATGATTTGGCATAAAAAAAATAAAAAAAAGGGAGGTAGTTCACTGAAGTAATTTAGTCAGCTCTAGGTGGAAATTAAAAGGGGTTAAGGCTTGGCCAATCATTCTGCCTGAACGGAGGAGGAGACGCTAAGAAGAGGGAGGTGAAGTGGCGTGTGGCGTTGGATCACTGCCCTGTCTGTTGGAGGGGAGAGCAAGAACGAGGGCCGTATCAGAATGGGCGACAAAAATTGGCCCCACTCCCAGAAATGTCCCTTAGTGCAAAAGGTTAACTGTCAGTCCCCTGCTAAGTATAAATAGAAGTCAGCTCTTCAGAAAGGCATGTCAGAAGAAGGGGAGATGGATGATGGGAGGTGGGGGGTGCTTATGATAGTGAGCCTGATGACAGACAGGGGCGTAGGTTCAGGGATGGGGGAGGTTTCGACTAAGAAGGAAGAAACAGCTGAGGGCACGATAATGGGTCTTTAGACTGTGACAGGGGCCACAGACAAAAGTGTCTCCCTCTATTCAGATTTTGGAAGACACAACAACAACCACCACCCCAGAAAGCCTTGGTCCAATGGAGTTGCTAACTGCATGCACATCCGAACACTTATGGGGAGGCCATTGTTTTACTCAATTCCTTAGGATAAGTAATTAGGCAAACAATAAAGTTATCCTGTGGTCTACTAGCGACCAATTAAATGGTGAATGATGTTGGAGAAGATGAGGTTTTTGGATATCTTGTTATACAGTACTTTCCTCAGAAAAAATCTGACTGAAAGAAATAATTATTCTAAATTATGTTTTGTCCATAGTACAAATGTTTGATATCTAAACTATTCTTGATAAAAATTGTATAACAGGGAAAACATGTAATAGTAGTGTTGGTAGGCCTAGTTCATTTTACTTATTTTATGACATTCTAGATGTAAATATCGTAAATAGATAAACAATGGATTAGGTTTCAGCCAAAATGTATGAGAATGAATCAGCCAAAATATGTATGAACAAATTTGCATTTTGATGCTGAAAGGAATGAAGTGTAATTAAGTCTTAATCCTCTGAACATAAGCTAAAAAAGGAGCATGCAAACAGTCAAGACTGGCAATAGGCATAACACAACCCACTGCTTGTAAATTCTGAAAGGAAATTTATAACAGGGCTAACGCATTGACCACACAAATCCTTATGCATTTATATACATTTTTTATTCTTTTTTTTTTTTTTTAAATCGACAGAAGAAAAACTGGTGAAATGTCAGAACTGCACACAAACTTTGAAATAACAGGCTCTTCATCACCTCAAAAATAAAACTTTTTCTAAAACACACATGAATGGGATTCCAAAGCACCAGGCTATATACAGTTCCATACTAGTTTTATACAATGATCAGCTTTCCTCTTAATAATTCAATTTACATTGAGTTTGACACACAGGAGTTTTCTCCTTCTGGAGCCCCCACCATTACGTTGTCTAAGAAGGCAAATTATCGAACACATGTTGATACAAAATAACTTCAGACTATTGCTCTTTAAAAATATCGACAAAGCATAACGTTTCAACAAATTATCGTCTTCTACCTACTATTACCCATTGTCTGAAATAATAAATAAGGAAGAACAGTTGTCGCATGTATACACCTGATTGCACTTAAATAGACCCTCAACCAGCTAACTAACACACCACAGGTCTAACATTAATAAATTTTTGATTAAATACGAATGCACTTATACAGGTGTAAGCCATATGTAATTTATGTACGAAAAACAGATATGTGTAACTTGTATAGTGACAAAAGCACTAAAGTCTATAATACAAAGGCAATCACAGACTGCAAATCTTTGAGATCAAAGTAAAACTGTCCTGTCCTCTCTTTAATCAGTATATGTTCACAAACTATTATAATCGTTTTGGAAATTCTATTCAAAATGGGAAATCTTTCATCATCATAATTCCATGAGACTCATCACAACAAAGGCCTTCCAAAAGGTAGCCGTTAATAACGCCAGAAGATTTCAAGTGTAAGTGCTTCTAAGCAACCCCCCCCTTCTCATGGTACATTCACTGAGAATGCAAAGCACATATGCACATTTGGTTTTGGGTCTTAAATGTAGGAATTATAATCTGTTTAGCAAAATAAATACTTATTTTGGTTAATTTCATTATTGGGAACACACAATGCATTTAATCTGCGCCACAGTAATAATCCCTGTGCTCAACAGCTACATCTCCTTGAGAGAGTAAAGAACATTCTTTACGTACCCTTGATACATTTCCCTTTTATGAATATTATGCATTGAGACAAAGCATAAACAATGCGTTATGGCACCACCCTTTTTCTTACATTTTCCAATGGAAGAACAATACGCATTCATCCACAAACACACACACATAGAAACTGCAGTCATGCAAAACAAATCTAAATACCTCACCCCTACACTGTAAGACTGAAGAAGAAAAAAACTTAACAGCTCGTGTCATAGATCAGGAGAGGCAAATACTGTGTGTCTTTAGTGAAAGGGCACTGGTAGGTCCAAATGCTGGACAGAGTAAAATATATATGCAATGGCAGGGGCAATTTGGCCACAAGGAGGTGCAGAAGACATGGCACAAAGTCAGATAAATCTGGCCAGTTTTGTCATGACCATAGACAATAAAGTAATCCAAACTCATCCAAAGTCTTTTTTTTTTTTGTAAGAGACATTCTTCCCCAGTGTCATGGGACCGGTTTCCTTCTTTTAGTCAGTTCTCCTTTTTGGCAGCTTCAGCTGTTTAGTCCTGATGGGGTTTCTCTGCACAGCCCTATGGGAACAGAGGAAAGGTTCATAATTCACGGTTCATTTTCAGAACAGATCAAGTTCAGTGTTCCTGTTTTACTGTGATTGTTTTTTTTAGTTTTTTTTTCTGGCTTTGTAAAGAAACTCATTCCCACAAAAAAAGTTTAAATCAGTAGCAACTGTTATAACCTGTTGGATTTATTACTTTGTAAAATAATTTACCCAATTTCCTTCCCCCATAAGTGGATATAGTGGTTATTTTTTTTATTTTAAATATCATAGTTGGTAGATGGTTTGTCAAATTAAGTTGTGTGATAACTGGGATATAATCAAAATGCGAAGTTTAACTAAAGGTTGCTCTCATAGGAAAGAAAAGGCAACAAATTGCTGGAGACAATAGATCACACTGGACAGGTTTGATTCTTGGGAATTAGTTCGTGAAATCCTTCTCTTAACTGGAAAAGGAAATGGCTGCCTTAATGAAATAAAATGTGGCTTTTCTTACCCTATCAAACTCACAAATGTGTAATGAAACAATGCATCCAGAAAGTATTCCGACCCCTTTTCTACATTTTGTTACAGCCTTCCTTTAAAATGAATAAAATATATTTTTCAATCTACACACACTATCCCATAATAACAAAGTGAAAACCGGTTTGTAGAAATCTGCAAAAAAACTAATAATTTAAAAAAAAGAAAAGAAAAAAAGAATTAAAAAGACTGAACTATCACAATTAAGTATTCAGACCCTTTACTTAGTACTTTGTGGAGGCACCTTTTGCAGGGATTACAGCTTAAGTCTTCTTTAGGATTGACGATACAAGATTCGCACACCTTTATTGAGGGAGTTTTTCCCCATTCTTTGCAGCAGATCCTCACAACCCCTGTCAGGTTAGATAGGAAAATGTTCCGGTCACCAGAGATGTTTGATTTGGTTCAAGTGTGGGCTGGGCCACTTAAGGACATTCATTATGTTAGGGTTAGGGTTAGACATTCACAGACTTGTCCCGAAGCCACTCCTCTGTGCTTTGGATTCTTGTCCTGTGGCTTCCATCTCGCTACTCTACCACAAAGGCCTGATTGGTGAAGCGCTGCAGAGATGCTTGTCCTTCTGGAAGGTTCTCCCATCTCCACAGAAGAACTCTGGAGCTCTATCAGAGTGACCATTGGGTTCTTGGTCACCTGCCTGAACAAGGCCCTTCTCCCTCGATTGCTAAATTTGGCCGGGTGGCAAGCTCTAGGAACAGTATGGGTGGTTTTGAACTTCTTCCATTTAAGAATGATGGAGGCCATAGGTTCTTTGGGACCTTCAAATGCTGCAGAATCTTTATAATACCCTTCCCCAATACTGTCTGGGTGGTCTACGGACAATTCCTTCGACTTCATGGCTTGGTTTTTGCTCTGACATGCAATGTCAACTGTGGGACCCTTTTATTGGACAGTTGTGTGCCTTTCCAAATGGAATTTACCACAGGTGGACGCCAATCAACTTGTAGAAACATCTCAGGGATGATCAATGGAAACAGGATGCTCCTGAGCTCAACTTTGAGTGTCATAGCAAAGGGTCTGAATTCTTAAGTAAACGTGATATTTCCTTTTATTATTTTTAATACATTTGCAAAAAATAATACAAACCTGTTTTCGCTTTGACACCTCGCTGCAAAAGACAAAACTCTATGTCTTGTGCAAATGAGAACACTTAAAAAATACTACTAAAATAACTGAGAACATTACATGCTTAAAAATAAGGCAAGTAATTACAGTAAAATGCAACTCGTTATGGATCTATTCCTTAGCGGATAAAGATGGAGAGAATGTACTAAAGGGTAAGCCAGGAAAAACTAACAAAAACAACAAAGCACAGGTGTCGTTACTTTAATGTCATTATTTTAAACATTAGTGGCTGTGCTTTAGCATTTAGGAAGTTGTCTTTTTTTTGGGTCACATTATACATAGTAATATTATATGAGTCTTTGATCGAAATTTGAAAAACAACACAGTGCTTACATATACACTATCTGCATTGCTAATTTGCTATATCAAATAAGGTTAGATTGATGAATAATCTATTGCGAGAAGATTGTATCTTTTGCTGCACTTTTGGCTGTATTATATAGACGCCTAACCTCCTAGCATTGGACTGCTACAGCAACAATAAGGACGTACTTGGACGTTCCTGAGTTTCACTACCCCTTTACACCAGTTTACTTCTCCTGTGTGTCTGCTAGAACTACAAAGCACCTATTCAATGAATGTCAGTCTTTCACGCATCATTATGGATCCCACTGCTCTTCTTTCTCCAGAACTAGGATTGGCCAGGCATATCCATGCTCGTGGAAGTCTGGCTTGAAGGGCCACGAAGCTTTGTACGCTTTTCGTAGGTTAGCTTAAGTTTTCCATTCAACAGTAAGTTTAAGGTTAGGAATAAGATTAGGTATAGGCATAAAAAAACACCATTAGCAATATGCATAACCAATCTAAAACCGCCTGTATTTGAACGTGCAAGCATGGACACCTGGCCAATCCTAGCGCTTGAGGGGCATGTCTTGCAGTGGGATACATAACAACGCATTCTCCACAGTGACCGTCAAATAGAAAAAGAAACGTTTCATATTAAGAAAAGTAATGTCGTAGTGTAATTTCAAACAAGGTGAACTAAAAAAAAAAAGTGTTACTATAGCACGAGGCTCAACTTACCATTGCCAGCTGCCGTCCAATATTCCCCACAGTTATTCCTCCTGAGAAGAAAATACACGGGAGCCAGGAGCGTATGTACAGGAAGTCTGAAGACGTGTACCTACAAAATACATTTTAAAAACATTACATTAAAGCAGAAGGCCTACCTTAATAATCATATCAGTAGTATGATCTCCTTCCAAATAAAGACACGTATGCGAAGTCAACTCCTTAAAAAGAATCGCAGCACAAACTGTTTTTAAAGATTGATCTCAGAGGGGAAAAACGCATGAATCTTTTATGCTGAAAAATAGGATAATCTCCTCTCTTTCCTTACTATCTTTCCTCTTCAGTCAGCGTGAGCTTTGAAAACAGCGCTTTATAAGCTTCTTACTGAAGCAACAGTATGCCACCTCTCGGCTGGGTGTTTTTGAAGCGATGCCACTGAGGTAGGTAGGAGTGATTGTAATTGGGCATCGAGACACGTGAGATTCTACATCACAAAAAGTAACTGCACTTATTTCTATGTCTAAGCGGTCATAGTATTTTTGATGGAATCGAGGTAAGTAAGACTATGAGAGCACAGCCAGACAACTTACTGAATCTGTTTGATTTCATTGTGTTTTTTTGCTGTTGTCTTTTTAACTTATTTATTCTGCCTCTAACAGGGCACTGCTGGAAGAGACCTGGTCTCAGTCGGTTAACCCTGTATAAATAAAATAAATAATAATAATAGTAATAATTCTGTGGAAGAGGATGGGACATCTTCTCAAACTCCCACCAATAAAACAACAAACTCACCTTGGCTGTCTAAATAATGAGCAAGTGATGAAAGGTGCCTATACCAAATTATTCAACATAAAAATGTATTGACTTGCCCTGCAATTTCACGAGTTTAATTAATTCGATTGAAATGTTAGAAATGCTGAACATGTCAATGTAAAGCAGTTTCAACGTACTAAAACATGCACACAAACAACTTGTTACATAGAAACTGTATGATACTATTTTGTTCACACAACTGATCGTGTATTAATTACAGCCACTGCAGACAGGGACTGCTGAGGAAGTGGTATGTGTGAATAGACAAACTGGTACTTACTGATACACCCCATTGTAGACCAGCAGTTGGTTGATGACTGTGGCCAAGAAAGCTGTTGTAATGCCAAGGCCGAATCCACTCCTCGAGCGATCGAATGTCCACCAAAGACCAAGTGACAGGGCTGCCAGAGTCAGGGACAGCTGGATATTATTGGCAAAGTCTAGTTTCTATGGAATGGGGTGGTTAAGGACAAAGGAACAGTTTGGGTTGACTAAGAGATGGAGGAATAGCGCAACTACTGATTGCAATAATAACTGTAATGCATTCTAATGTAGCACTTTGAATAGACACTGCATAAACAAACTCTTTGAATGCATATTGGTTTATGCTACTTGGGTTGCTCATAGTTTGTCAAAGGATACAGCACTGGCATGGTTGATACCAACAAACACGGCAATGCACCTCATCACACTCGCCCACTCCCTCTTGAACTTGTGTGGCTCCCCTAAATGACTGTCAATACAGGGGTAAAGCAGGCCCACAACAGCTGTAAAAAAAAAAATAATAATAATTACATAGATATATACATACATACATACATGTATACACACATTTATACATGTTTAAGCTTTGCACTCCTGCAAAGTCAGCAGCAAATGTTTTCACAGCAAAACAAAAGTGTAGTAAAGTTTTGTACAGCTACTGGACTTTGGCTTTGTCTCTGACAACACGGGGAGGAACAGGATGTTATTTATTTAATTATCTAACTGCAGGCTTCCTTGTTTCTCTACTTCGGAAGTAACATGGACCGCCCCCATCTGCTCACCCGTTATGAGTTCAGCCAATGAATACGCAGTAAAGCTTTTCGTGCCTCACTACTTTGAGGACAGGCCATTGGAGGAGTGCAAAAGCGATACTAAATTCGCCAACAAAACATGATAGTCTGCGTAAACACATAGGCCCACACTTATAATTATAAACAATAAAACTGTATTTCATACTGGTCAAATTAATTGTATGTCTAGTTTTTACGAAAATTTCCATGTTTAGCGCACAATGCAAAATATGTAGGTGTAGTATGGCCCAAGTATAACCAAGCCCAATTTTCGTTATAAAATAGACATTATGTATATAGGAGGATACAAATGTGCACAAACACTTACCAGCTGCTGTGCCGCAGCATGGTGGAATCCACCAAGCCAATGAAAACAAAGTTGCCATGACCTCTTCGGGAAACAAAGTAACATTTCGCTGTATCTGTAGCAAGTTTAGGACTAATGCAATGAATACTCCGAATGTGAAAAGGACAAGACCCCGACGTATGAGGTTCGCTGTTCTAAAGTTGTACAGAGACCCGTAAGCATTGCTCAGGACCGTGGTTATAATGGACATCATTTCTCCAGCTTTCGATGCAATCAAGACTGCACTTCTCAAATTTTTGGATTCCACGCTTGATGCACAGGAACAACTCCAACAGTGTTTCTCTAGTCTTGGCATTTGGCAATATGTATCTGTAAACAAGGACCAAAATTATCAAATAAACAACGAGTACACCAAAACAATGCTGCTAAAAAATGAGTAGCCGATGGCCCAGTACAGCAATTTTTTTCTTAATTTTTTTTAAACTTAGATTCGAACAAAATTTCTTCTAAATGTACAATACAGTCAAACCAGTGATTATCAGATGGTATATAAATACATGAAATCCTACCTTATTCTCCAGACGTGTTCACTGTCTGGGTAAAAGAGGGTACAGACCGCTTGTTTCGCACCTCTGAAATGCTTGGCACTTTACTGCCTTCGTTATCAGGACTCTTATCATGGGTGTTAGTCACAACAACATCGTTCGGGTGTGTGTCTGTGATAGGGAAAGCGATAGCTAAATAGACTATTTCATTTCTGAGTCAAGTCCTCATGCCAGATACAAGAAGCTTCTTCTGCAGGAAACAATCACAGCTGTGTCGGGTGAGATGAATCGACCAATAGCAGCAAGGCGGGCGATATGACGTGACTCCACCTCACCGCCCTCACTTGCCTCGCTCCCGGGCAGTCACACGAGCCAGCTGTTATGAGCAAGCCTAGGAGCTGATGCATACAGTCTGGTTGTTTGTTATATGCACGGTCTCTACACGGTGACCAGAAAAAAACCTTTGTTGAAGTAAAAACCTTTGTTGAAGTATTTAAAAAAGCCGTCTATTTTGGCTTTGGAATCATTTTGTGAATATTGTATATATAGGTGACTGACCTAAAAGATGAAGTTGCCTCTGTCTACTAGCCACTGAAACTGCTTCACAAGTAAATATTTTTAATAAACATTCTTAATGCATAATATAAGCTACTTGGCATTAATTTATGATATCATAGCTTTACAGGCTTATAGGACATGGGTCAGTGGTACAACTGGCTATCACCATAGAAGGGGATTGGCAAATGTAGAAAAGTACAGGCCAAAAAGGGTCAACAACCAGATGACACAATATTTCAATGACTAAAGTTGGCAATGCTGCTGTATGATTGCACAACTCCTACGATAGTTGGAGACAAACAGCTATGCATCATCTGGGCCTTCATTGAAAATTTGATTGAAATGTCCTCTCTTTGATCAAACTCCTACATTAATGCCACAGTGGCTCCTGTTTGAATTGTTAAACCTTCATTTAGGTTTTTTGACTACAACCACAAATACTAGTTTACACATATGATAGTCATTAAATAACTTTGTTCATGTCTAATATGTCTCTAAGATATGTGTGCCATTTTTCCACTGCATTGGTCTAAGGTTGTTGAGTTCAATTTCTGTGTTTTGGGTACCATGGGCGTGCAGACTAGAATTATTCCTCAGGATATTAATGTAGGAATTTGCTAATAGGATTGTTCTCTGGTTGCCTGTCAACTTAAAACCTATGAAGCTTTAAATTACCCACTGAATTTGTGTCTCTATTTCATGTCTGATCAAATTAAATATGTCCCAATTACAAAAGCTCAATGGTAAATACATTTTGCTTTATGATGCCTGTGAAAGGTGAATCTCCTCGATCAAAATATAGTAAATGTAAATGACAAGCACAAAATGTTATTCTAAATGCATTTGAAAGCTGAAATAAGCTTATAAATTATGTGTCCATACATTTGGCAGGTTCTTGGCTGTCGAGGTCCCTACAGTTACAATCTTGCCATGCTATTCATCCACCTCACTGTAACTGATTTAGTTGAATGTGTTTCTGTGAAGGTGAGGATGTGTTTAACATTTAACTGTGGAAGTACTGAATGCCAGTTTTAACTTTGGTCTGGAACCAATGGATAGGGAATCACACTTCTGAGAAAGTGGGCAATATGCGGGCAAATGAAAATGTCAACAATTTATTTTGCCAGAGTCCTTTCACAATTTCTAAGTATGTCAAGCATGAAAGTATATATGGGGATTGAAAAGTTATTATTTGTCCCTCTGGTCCTCGATGCCTCGGGGCTTGGTGGGTTTTGCCAAAAGCTGTTAACAAGGACACCATGTCTTACAGGATAAGAGGTCTGTGTCAATAGAGGAAGGCTGGTCTTTCAGCAGCTGAACATGTTTTTTTCTCTTCCCACATATTTATCCTTGAAGAGGCAAAAGCTAAGTTTGCAATAGCATACAGCCCATTGCAGAACAGACCATTAGACATATTCCCTGTGCTGGGATACACAGACAATTACATCTTTTAGACTTCTGTGGTCCCAATATTTGCAGACCATGTGGATGGCATAGATAAAAAGTCGTTATAAAACAGTATGAAAGAGGAAACATAAGGTTTGAGTACACAGGTTAACCATAAAGTATGCATCTTTAGTGGCAGATGGGATCACACTTGCTTTAAGGAGATCTCAGCTTCATAAGAAGATAAAGCAGAAGGCTATGTAACGACTCTTCAAATGAATACCAGATCAAGGCTCCTTAGATTATGCTGCTAGACTGAGAGGGATTGCTCTACAGTATATTAAAGGCGGCGAGACCGACAGTGCAGATGGTAAATTGATATATTAAACTAGCCCTTGACAAATTCTTTCTCTATTCCTGCAAAACATCCTAATCTCCCCGCTCTGACACAATATTGAAACAAGTTAATTTACTGCCGTTTCTAACCAACCATTTCAAAGGTTTATATTCATACTGATTTAGGTGTAATACTACTGTTTTACATTTTATTTCTTTTTTTTTTTGTAGTACAACACTATCACAACATAATGATACTGTACCAATGAATGTCATTGAGGCTGCATGGGACATATTACTTAGTAGAACCTCACTGTTTTAGCATATTAGAGTAACATGGAGATTCAGTCAGTTTAGAATCATCATCTTCCTTGACACCTTCAAAAGCACACTGGATTTCTTGTATGGATATATTTATCTTCTCTATCGCTGTGCTAGAAACAGATGAAAGTGGACTCCAGAGTATAGAGGGTAGCACCCAAATGAACAAAGGGCAAGATTAAGGCTCTGGCTCTGTATTTTGAGCCAGAGGGAGTGGCAATGGGACACCCTCTTCCAGCCCCTTTGTATTTCACATCCAACACAGACACTGATATTCCTTATGGTGCAATATCTAAGTTTCATACCTCTGTCTTATCATATTAGGCATAACATATCTGTGAAAGGAATTAGAAATACTCTAGAGGAGACTCAATACCCTCTTGAATTCTCCTTGTCATTTTGCACAGAGAACCTTCGTAGAAATGTTCAATACAATAAAATAACGTTCTTACCTGTGGACACTAATTCAGTTTCATTACTGATTGTATTTCAATGTTTATTCACCAATTAGCCTATATTTGATCTCTTTTACTTATGTTGACAGTATATCAATGTTCTTCATTCCCAGGTCAAAGAGACCTCTTTATTTATAATGTTTGAGTTTTACTGCGAGGATGTACCAACAGTGGAGGCTAAATGCCGGAGTATTCTCGTAAGCACATACCTTTTATCATACACCACAGTCACTGTTCTTCAAAGGGTTCTCTATGAAATTCTAAATTAATGTGGCCTTCTTTTTTCCTTGAAATCGAAACTATCTCAACCCAAAAACCCAAAATCGAAACTAGATTCAAAGTTTTGAGCACAGAGCTATTTTATATTGCACAGAGATATTTTATATTGCTATTTGTAAGAATATCTGAAACTCAGTGCCAACAAATATTATTTCACTAAGAAGATATCGTGTAGTACTTTACTGCGAGTCACACCACCTTCACCTGAGGTAGCACTTTCTGGCATCTTGCGTGGTTAAGCTAATATTTAACCTGTCAGCTGAGGTATGGTCCATGGAAAGGAACAGGCTATTGTAGATTTTGCTAAGTAGTCGAAGTGATGAAATGATAAATAAGTTAAACAGTAAACTTGACCAGATTGTGACGGAACACTCGTTTAAGTTCGCATTTGACCTGGCAAACACATTGCCAGCCAGATATTCAGATCCTGGATATGTGGCAATGTTTACCTTTGTAACACAAACACCCCCCCCACACACACACACACACACATAGCCCGACCAATTATAATAATGCTGAAAACCTGTGTTTGTGGTTATCTAACGTTGTTATTATACTTTTTACTGCTCTGATTGTGTCACTAGTGACATTCCCTTAGAGGGAAGGAGTTCTGACTGATCAAGACTGAAACGTTAACATTTGGTACAGGCCAGGGATCTCATTTATAAAACAGTGCGTAGGCTCCGAGAAGGGTACAGTGTATAGGCACAAAAGGTGAAAATGGCGTGCCCACTAAAAAATTCAGATTTATTAAATAATGCGCAAGCAAGTTGTACTCCAATTTCCCTTTATAAATCAGACTCAATTCTAAATATGGCGGGCGTGCGCGCGCGTCTTGTCCCACCCTTTTAACGCCCATAGGTGCCTATAAATAGTCAGTGAAACGCCTGTAATTAATATGTATTTAAACTGACTGCCCAATTACGTGATACCTTCAGTGTGGTCATTTCCCTGAATGACAGTTCTACGCAACGAACATGTGATGAGAATGAAACCGTGCGCTCGTATCTGCCCGAGTCCAACTAAGGCATCGAAACCGGTAGGCCTACTAGTTTAAAAGTAGTATATTGCTCGCCTTATTATTTATGAGAATACATTTCAAAACATGCAAGTAGGCTATTGTTTTATAATGACAAATCCTATTAAATATGCTTCCCTATTAAACTGTACAACATATTAGAGGGATTATGTTACACAAACAAATCACATAATCAGAACAGCAACACATCTCCGTTTATATTTATCATGCGAAATATTTTTTGTTTTTGTGCACTCCATTCAACTTTGTATGTAATAGCCTATGTAAGAGCTAATAATATTTCGATAAATTTTACACACTGGTCTCAATTTCAAAGCGTTTTTTGAGATTCTTCCTTCTGAGTGCGTACGCATGGTTTGAAGTTTGGAGGACCGCACATTTTCACTTCAAGTATGTTTTTATAAATCCCAACGTCGGCGTAAAAAGTGGCTTACGCCTTCCTCTGTGCGTACGCAACGTTTAGAAATAAGACCTCAGGACAGTAGGGGCTTATTATCACTTGGGCAAAAGATAAATAAAGAAATCAAACTTATATTTAAAATGTATTGAGACCATGTTTGATCAACGGTTTTATGAGGGCGGTGTCTGTATGTATGTCTTTCCACAACAATTGTTTTGGAATATTGCGTAAAAAGCATAGGATTGCCATGGGCCCCTAACGGTAGAATCAGGTATTGCAATTTTAATAAACAGCAATGGATAATAATGAACAGCAGATGGCACTAACACCTTAAACATTAAATTGATTGCGGCATACAAAACGTTCTGATAAAATCTAGGAATTATTTAATATAGGTTATTGTTGGATCTACTCTTCTTAAGGAACAATATTCTATTCAATTTCCTTCTCATTACTGGCTATAATGCATATTCATGCAATGCTATGATAGATATATTTTAAAAAGATTTCTTTCTTTCTTTCATTCTTTCATTTATTCTGTCTTTCTTTTAACATTTTTTCCCTTCTTTCTTTAAGACCCTTCCTCTCTACCTTTCATCCCCTTCTCTCTTTCAGTTTCTCATAACCCGACACAAACAAACAGATGCTCTGTTGCCATGGCGCGCCGACAAAGAGGCATGGCCTTCATCTAAGCATGAAGCATGTCATTGCCCATTCAAAAAAAGAACATCCACAAACGTTTGACAAGCAAAAGGGCCTGGGACATTTGGGAAGCATATGAATGCTACATTATTTTAGGCAGTAAGGCATAGCTGCTGAGGTAAAACGTACGCAAGATGGCTGTATTAATGTTATGTGGTTTAGTTTAAAATAATAAGCAATTCTTACAGGACATCCTCAACACTGAATGTAACACGATTAAAATGTTTAATCAATGACAGGAGATAATAAAAAAAAATAAAGCTATATGTATTAATTTGAAAAATTGCATTATAAGTATGCCATTTGGTTTTCCTATATGATGTCATTGGTCAGAGACCCGTTGGCGTAAATGTGTTGAACGGCCATTGCTTCATGCTTGATTGTTTTCAAAGATGCATCGGCTTTTGGTGGGGCAAAGCTAAAGTGATTGTTAAGGGCCTTTTTTACTTTACCAAGAATGAACAAGACCTACAATGCATGTTGTGCCTGCTGGCTTTATCCTATTATTGTGGCATTACATATGTTGTTGTTTTTTCAATATCTGTAGCATTTAGCAGTACAACAACAAAGCTCTTATACTTAAAAACAATGTGTTGTACTTAATAGTATCCTAATTACTTATTTCATAGTCTTAATATCAGATCTCAGGCACACGCCACTTGTGAATCATGAAACCCTGAGCCACACAAGAGAAATGGTAATAGTCCATCCAATAATTGCAGGCAATTATTTCAGAAGTTCTCTTGTTCCATGATTGATGTCGTCATTAGATCACGAGACTGTGAAACAAAGGGGACAAATTCAAGAGAATATGCATATGAATGAACAACCTCTGCTAGTCTGGTGAGTTAGTACTCTTGACATCACCACCAGTATCTGGAATATGTCGTTTATGTGTTTTAGGGTAAGGTAGATTTATAGTGTAATAAAGGGAGAAGGGTCATGATACTTTATTACATGAGATTATCCACACACTGCACAATGCTAGTTCTTTGGCTTCATACACCAGTAGAGCTGGTAAATTAGAGGCTTCATAATGGTGGCGTATGAGTGGTTTATAAGTTCAATTGCACCTGCCACAACAGCCCAAACTTTACAGTGTTGTGACAGTTATATTCTAGGGCTACACACTTATTTCTGCCTTGGTTTGAGCTTTGTGTTTTCTGTTACCGCCGTGGGCTATAGCAGACAGCCGACAGACGATGTCTCACTCAGCAAACAGAGATTGTTGTGACAGAATGAAGGTTACTCGCTGAGTCGTTGTTTACTTTTATCACAGTCAAATCGCTATTTTGATAGTCTACATCAGATAGGCATGACAGTTCAGGTCAGTTATACATGCCACTCTTTTTTTTTGTCTGGTCTCACATCTAGACCAAGCGATCAACTGAATAAAAACTGTCTGAGCAGTATGCCATCATTATCCTGGCCCCGACTGCGTGATATTCTGTATGTATATGTCTGTTATGTATGTATTTTGATAGTATCAAGTGCTGTTCCAGGCACTTAGCAAGCACACCATGCAGCCAGCTCGACTGCCAACTAGCCTACCCACCGGTTTGACTCCCTAGCAGGATCTCACCGGCAGGTGCAGAATCTGCTACTTTTGATCTTTGAGCCTCTTCATGTGACATTAACATTTCCACCGGCTTCGATTCATGTTTTTCTGTGCTAAAATGTACTACTTATTTGGTTTTTGCTATTTTTACATTGGCAGTCTAGTGCTTGGTATTCACATTTTGACAGCATGGAAATTGTGCCGTGCTATAGTTATTACAGTGGAACGCTTTTGTTTGTTGTGTTGTAAAGACTATTTTGAGATTATGATTCTAAACTTGCTAAAAAGAAGTGAATGGGAATCAACGCCCCAGAAATAGGGCTCAGAAATGATCACATTGTGGTGTAGCTGCCCCCTCAAAATAACTGGTCTGAGGTAAACAACATTTTGTCCAAGGTTTCAGTATTTATATAAACAGGGTTGGAGCGGAAAGCAGCCAAAACCCACACTAAATCGAAATTATACATTACTCTTAATGTAGGCAGTGCATGTGTGTGGGTGTGTTTACACATGTTTGCGTGTGAAAATGTGTGTGTGCGTTTGTGCCTGCCTCTCTAGCGACCCACACAGCGCACGTTTCATGCTGTCAAGCTGGTTTTTCCTCCCAAACATTAACCTCATACTCTGTTTTAATTTTTTACTTGCATTATTTTACCATGAATTATAAATCTGTTGCAATTTAGATTTAGATTTGATTTACAAAATAACTGACAAGCAACACCTTGAATGATTAGACATATTTTCCCAATACACCATTATAGTGCAATGTACACGGCCGTACGAACACAGGAAGCTTAATTTCAGCCAGCAGTACAGTCATCATCAGACGTCTGCTTTCTATTTTTGAACTATTTTACCACAAGCTGCCAGAACAGCTTTAATACGCCTAATACGCCTTATTGGCATTGATTCTACAAGTCTCTGAAATTATACAAAATATATTTCCTTATGTGGCTATTTGATGATGCTGTTGGAGAGTGTTGTTTAACACACCTGTCCAAAATCTCTCCCAGGTGTTCAGTTGACTTGTGATCTAGAGACTGCCAAGGCATGTGATTCACATCCTGTTCATGCTCATCAAGCAATACAGTGACCCCTCACTGAGTGGTTTAATGAGCTTGTAAAATGCTGTGATTGAAACAAAAACAAATCATTAGAATAAAGATCTGAATAGTGCGGAAGTTATTGCGGTCAAAATAAAATATAAAAATATTAATAGTGCAAAGTGTAGCATTCAAAGGTACATATATATGGTAGGTTATATGCATTTACCAGATAAGTCAACAATTTCAGTGACACTGTAATACTACTTTTGCTACTACTTCAACTGCTACTACTACTACTACTACTACTACTACTGCTACTGATACTATTATTATTACTATTAATGATAATATGAATAATAATAATAATAACAATCATTATCGTCACCATTTTCATCGTCATCATCCTCATCCTCAACAAAAAGAATCCAAACAATTATCATACTAAATAAATCAGAATCAGAATCAGAAACACCTTTATTGCCATGTGAAAATAAAGTACAAGTACAATATAATCACTAGGAATTTGACTCTGTGTGCAAGAGCGTCGCAATTAAAAACAGGATAACAGGACCACAAGTAACATAAAATAACATATAAGTAACACATAAGTAGCACTCGAAATAAGAGGAGGTAGACTGGTTTTAAATTTTAAGTATAATAATATAT
>JAVQIZ010074580.1:0-21271 GCA_036023535.2 Galaxias brevipinnis
GAGAGAGAGAGAGAGAGAGAGAGAGAGAGAGAGAGAGAGAGAGAGAGAGAGAGAGAGAGAGAGACACTGTTCGTAATGGTCCATTACTCTACAGATCTATAATGATACAGGACTATATAGATCCCTTTGAACATCACAAAACAGTCAAGCCTGTTAGTTGGTCTTTTGGAGAGCACAGTGTAATCTGTGACATCCCGGGTTGTTTCTGTTTTCCTTTATCATTCCACACTGTTGCACCAACACAGTGCCACCCATACAGACACATGGCACTCCATCTGCCTGATAATGCTACCTGGTTCTGAGTAAAGACTATTGGGAATGCACGTGTGTACTGGTGGTTGGCCTCTGGGCCATGCAGAGAAATTTTTATATTACCTATATAAGAATTTTTAGTTTTTTTGCTATTCGTTCTTACAAAATACAACACATTCAATTTCAAAACCATGGCTAGACAAGGGATAAAGAGGCAGTCCAGTGGTCTACATTGATTCTCCTTCTCATGCTGTGTTGTGATGTCATGATTGACGTATGTGGGTAACAATCAATACAACCCGTTAATTATGTAAGAATGCAAGAAATTAAACATTTGTGCAGATACTGTTAGATTGTGCGTTTGGTTGTAAGTTGACACAATGTCAACGTACCGACCCTAGGTGTGTGCATGCTTGTAATTGTTTGGGTGTGTATGTGTGTATTTATTCATAACTACCTGCAAGGAGATGATTGACAGAATCCCTGGGCCAATGGTATTCA
Source organism: Galaxias brevipinnis (assembly GCA_036023535.2). Lineage (NCBI taxonomy): Eukaryota > Metazoa > Chordata > Actinopteri > Galaxiiformes > Galaxiidae > Galaxias > Galaxias brevipinnis. Next base: position 754 of record JAVQIZ010074580.1, read on the forward strand.
TCAGACCCATGTAGTAGTCGACCAGGGCCGCCCTACAGCCGCGGTTGTACAGGTTCAGCTCCTCTGATTGGTGTTCGTAGTTGAAGTGGGCATTGTTGTCTAGCAGTCGCTTCTGCAGACAAGGGCGCGGGGAGGAGGGGTTACAGCAGCTGAAAGGGACGCCGTCCAATAGGTAACGACCATCCACATTGCTCCGAACTCGACTAGCGGAGAGAAGAAAGAAAGGTTGGGAAATGGATGGATTTTTATGTGCTTGTTTTTGTCCACATATTTTTACTTGAATGAAATAGATTTGATTTGCTGCCCCCATTAGCAGTCCTCATTGGGATGGCGTGCGTGGTGGTTTTGAACTCCCAGTGGGAAACCAGTACCAATACGTGCTCCTCCTATCTTCCTCTCCTGTCACTCTCTGACCACCTCCCACCCACCTCTGCTCTACTGGACCTCTCCCCATTATGACTGTTCCACTGACCTCCGTCGTTTCGCACTCATTTCCACTCCTCCCTCTTCCCTCTGTCCCTCCCTCCCCCGGCTCACTCTTTGACCTCCTTGGAGGTGAAGTCCAAGTAGCGGTTGCTGATCCACTGGACCTCGAACCAGTCCCTATAGTTGTTGTTGCCACAGCACTTGAGCTCCATCTGCAGGCGGTCGATGGTCTCCTTCTGGAAGCAGCGGCCCGGGACGTCTGTGTCCCGGTAGAACCGGATCCCGTTCCTCAGACCCACCTGGAGGCAGAACAGGGAGGATGGGACACAGCCTCATGGCCAGTTCACTATACATTAGCTCTATCATCCTATTCGTTGACAAAGCATATCTCTCCAGGGCCTCACTTTCACTTCCCAAGATCAACACAGCCACACCCCATACCCAACCCACACACCCCTACCCCACCCCCCACCAGCCTAGCCCCGCCTCACCCCACCACACCCTCTCCACCCAACCCCACCCAACCACCCCACCCCCCAGTCCAGCCCGCACCTTGAGGGACTCCTCCAGGCTTCCTTGCAGACAGTAGCTGAGCACCACGGAGGTGATGAGCAGAACACACAGCAGCATGGCTACGGCCATCCAGGGCAAGAGCAGGGGCTTCCAGCGGGGGAAGCGCGTGGGGTCCATGGAGTCTTGGCACACGCGGCCCGCGAACATGTTGGTACCGATGGAGGCGAGGCCCACCAGCATCAGGATGTTGGGCACCACGTGGATCTCGGAGTTGTCCATTACCTGTGTGGATGTGTGTGTGTGTGTGTGTGTGTATGTGTGTGTGTGTGTGTGTGTGTGTGTGGGGGGGGGGGTAGAAAATGGGAGAGTTCGTCAGTTCAGGTTATCTATGGAGATGGAATGACGTCATGCCTGTCGAAGGGTAGACAAACGTTTTGATCTCTCTTTCCATGTGTCTTAGTCAGGCTCTGCCTCTTGTGAAATTGAATGGAGCGTGACGTGTGGGCAAGACTCTCTGGGGGTGTTTAGGCTAACGGCGATCATGGCGGGGTTAGAGTGGTCCGTCATGTCATCAATCTACATCAAGTGACCCAGAGCAAAACCTTTCAAATGAGCCTGACATAATGGAAATCCATGAAGCGCTCACTCAATCATCACTGCCCGGTGGGGTTCCTGTCCAGCGAATCACTAATCAATCCTTCCCGCTCAGAGCAGCCTATTGGATCTATTACCAATCAGTTGAGCCCATTGGTCAATTAGGTACCACAACAGCAGCCGGTCTGCTACTATCATTGAGAACTCTGGGGTGTTGTTTTTGGGTTCGGTGTTATAGTGGAAAAGTGAGGCTGTTTGTGACTTTGTCCAACTGGGTTCTTTGCCAGTGCATTGGTGTTTACTCTTCCTTGCTATTGTAGGCTACGTGTGTGTGCAAACATACGGTGTCATATTATGCTTTGTGTAAGTGCAGAATCTTTTTATGGTTTGTGTGTGTGTGTGTGTGTGTGAGTGTGTCCTTTCCCCGAAGGCCCCACTACCGTACTTCAGCCCTGCGGAGCAGCTCCGTCTTCAGGTAGACGCCCAAACAGAAGGTGAACGCCCCGCACATGACAGCCACCCACGAAAGCAACCACAGGCCCTGGGCCAGACGCACCCGCCGCTGCAAGGGGAACTTCATCTTGAGCAGAGCCATGGCTCACCGTCACTCACCAGAGATCTAGAGAGAGAGAGAGAGACAAGAGAGAGAGAGAGAGAGAGAGAGAGAGAGAGAGAGAAGAGGGCGGGGGGAGGAGGTGGACGGGTACGATGACGAAGGACAGAGAGGCGGTTTGGTGTCGGCCGAGAAAGGTCACGGCAGCCGTCGTGATAAAATTGTTCCAAGGTCGAAGCCGTGGGAACACGGGTCAGATTCGGCCCTAGTTATGACAGTGATATTTCAGTACAGGTTGTTTTAGTTATTACAGAGATATTCCAGAGCAAATTAGTTGGGTTAATACAATACATTCCCGAGCACACTGGTTAGGTTATTACGGAGATATTCCAGTGCAGGTTGATTCGGTTATTACAGAGATATTCCAGCGCAGATGGGTTAGGTTATTATGCTGTTGAGCTCCTCTAAGTTGTTCGAGGGAGACAAGATAAGCAGGTAGATCCGTCTGATGTGAAGGGCGCGTCGATTAGGGTAATCCCCAAAAAAATACTTTCTCTCTGGAGACGAAAGTTAGTTGGATGAAAGAGGAAAAGACTTGCTGGTTCAGTGCAAGGAAAATCAAAGTCTAAAGAGAAAATATGATGTACGTTAGATATTGGGAATGACAGGTATGGTGCAGATGTTCCTCCAAGTCAATATTGACATTCCGTGCCACTTTCACCCCAAGAAGTTCGAAGCAGTTGTTGTTTTTCTTCCAATGGCACCCCCCCTCTGGTGTGCTGCTGTTGTAGTTGATAGCCCCCCTGTGGTTTGTGGAGCGCCCCTAAACTGCTGCTCCCATGGTTGGAGGACACACAGACTGGCTAAACGCGACGGTTGGAATCGATAATCTCCTCCCAGAGAGTCCTTGGGATCCTATTAGGAGCCCGGGGCCAATGGAAAAGAAGGCCAGTGTGTGATCAGCAATACTGTCTTGTCTGACATATAGATAAGCACTTGCACGACATGTAGAAGGCCTCCAACTCCCGTAGTGGGTTAGAGATGGTCAGAGGAGAGTGGGGGATGATGGGGTTTCACAATGAGAGAGAAACGCCTGTGGGGGGTACAGGAAGTTGTATTTTATGGCACCCTCTGCATCTTCAGGTCCTCATGCAGATCGGGTGAACAGTGTGAGAGAGCCCCATAGATGTCCACACAACAGAGAAACATATTTCCAACAAAGAGAGAGGAGATTGACACACAGTGAGAGTTCTACCTATGAGCAATGGCTTTCAAGAGGGGGGAAGTGAATTGATGGAGAGACAAATGTGATGGCAGGGAGCCAGTTTACTTCAAAAGAGAATAGACAGAGGGACGTTGATTGCAAACTATGGCTCAAAGAGGGATGTGGAGGCTTCTAAAGATACTGTGCCAGAGGAACTCATTTTAAAATGGCTAATTAAAAAAAGGCTGAATAGAGCACAAAAGAGTCAAGGAAAAAGGGATAAAGAACATATACGGTTCCACGAACGATGAGAACACGTGTTACACAGAGGAACGACTAGAAGGAAGGAGGCTAAAGAGAGGGACAGAGAAAGCGAGCGTGTGTGGTTGTGTGTGTGACTGAGGGGGGAGGATAAGAAGGGTTTGACAGGTGCAATGACTAGAGTCTGCTTATGACACGCTGTGTTTGTACAGTGGACAGGCAGCAGTTATTAAAGGGAGAAGGTGACAGGGAAGCCATGGGGATTGAACTGTTATGGAGCACTGTCTCACGCTGAAAAGAGGAGAGAGACAGTCTGCCTTAAAGGCTTAAGGTGAGGAGAACGGAACACTTTGGAGACAGGATAAGGCAGGGACATTAGGGATTGAGGAGCGGAGTTAGCCAGAGAGATTGAAAAGAAAAGCGTGAGTGGCAAAAGTAATTCCCTACCTGGCCTTTATGATCGATTTGGACAGGGACCGAGTTAGCAATGTTAGAAATAATTAGAGGGACTCCTTTTAGGTGCTCCTGTATCATTCATCTCAGTAACATTGAAGTCAATACAAATAATTAAGGGAGGGTGGAGTGCAAGCAGAAAATGCCAATAATATGTAGGAGTCATAAATCAACGGTAAATCATAAGCACTTGACCAACCAACCGTAACTGCATCCTTTTTATTGAGTAAAATGTATAATTATGTGGAATTGTATGAAATAACAGCAGGGGATTCGTACAGCTACATCTAGTGAGTACTTGAAGAGGACACATACAGAAGTACAACAGACTGCATCACATGCTACTGAGATCCAATCCAAGGTTGTGGGGGCTGTTCCATATACCCACAGACACAATCCAATTCATCCTCAATTAGTTTAAACATTCATAGACTTATAACTACTTTTACTTGTACCTAGATTGAAAATGTATCATTATTTCAGGTTATAAGGACAAATAGATGTACATAATTACATACGTTCCTATTTGCGACATAAAACCAATTTTTATCTACCACAGCACATTAACTTGAGTATAGAGTACATTACAATCCATACGAGTACAATTGTACACACACATCTTATTTACATCGCTGACCAGTGTCATAGAAGACGCAGCCTTGAGAAAACGTACCACTCAAAGCTTTATCTTTTTGTTATAACTGATCAGAGCAAATTCTTAATCCATCATTTTTGTTTGTTCATCTTCATATATATGTTGTGGGGGAGCTACGTTTGAAACTATTATTAATTGGATTTCATTTTTACTTACAAAAGATACACATACATCTCACACAACTCTTGGGACCTGGCCTAAATTTCAAGCGATCGCACAATATTTTACTGCAATACATGTCAGGGCAATATATTTCCTCAGCCTCAAGTAAAGTAGGTTCTTGGGCCATAAGCCTCTGCTATGAGTTGTTAGCTTTGGATTGGGCTCAGTGGTTGTTCACTAATGTTGGCAAGTTTAGGACTTTTGGGGTTGGGAACCAACACAACATGATTGAAACTAGTGGCGCCTGTTGTAGCAAGCACACAACACATGTCACACACATGTCACTCCCCGCCCTTCCCTTTATCCAGTCCCCGATCCCAGTCCAGCCCTTGGTGCCCCCCTTCCACACCCCCTTCATCAGGAGGTTGCAGCTGCTCCATGAAATCATCCAGGGCCCTCTGGGCCGACACGTAGGACACGTCTCTCCCTCTCTGCCCCTTGTCGGCCACTGGGCCAGGGACGGTGGGGCTGCTGTGGTGGTTGGTACCAAGGAGTGAATGCTGGTGATGGGACTGTGCATGGGGCAGGACACCCTTCGCCTGTTCGCCTGCCATCTTCTTATAAATGGCCATAGAGATGTCGGCTACAGAGAATGGCGGGCTCTGGCATTGGTAGGGCCCACTTGCTGCGTTGGTTTCATAGATTTCGTTGATCGGGGCTCCTTCTTCCTGTGTCCATGGTGTGAAGGCGGTCATACGCTGTTGACTGTCCGTCAACAACCCCACCCTGTCTGCTCTGGGAGCCTGGGATTGGCTGTCCATATATGGAGAGAATATTGGTTGGTTGCTCTGTAGGAATTTCTGGGCAGCCTCGCCAGAATCAATGTGCTTTTCCAATAAGTCCTTGATCAGACAGGGCACCTGGGGACAATGGGCATAACACATCAAACTAAGTTGAGCAGAGCAGTGCTACTAATTTATATTGATTTGGTTGGGTGTCATGGGTGAACAAGGGTATTTTTGTCTACAAAAATAGAGTACATCATGTCGCAGAAGGCTAAACAATACTCTTATGCAGTTGATGTTTTCTTACACTTCGTCTATCAGGTAGACACTTCAGAGTCCCCAGTGCAAGCTCAACTGCTTTAAGAACTTATTTGCCCCTATGTCCATGAAAGCCCTAAATGGCAAGTCAGGCAACTGACTTGCTGGTAACACTGCTTTCAATTTTAACTGTGCATATGCACACCTTATGATAACGTTGATGAGGCTGCTTTACTCTTACTGCACATATTATGTGCACCATTATGATACCTACAGGGGTTTTGTACGATGGGCAGTGTGCAATTGGTCAGTTGATTGCAGTCTGTGCATGTACTGTATGTATTGTGTGTGTGCATGTGTACGGATGACAACCTATTTATCTACCATATGTATACACTATGTTATGAGTATTTTAACAGCAGATGCTGCACTATACGTGTCCAAGATACAGTTTCTTTGGGACAATTATATATAATCTAAATTCTATGGGATTAAATACTTATTTGAACTGTCAATTTTGTTGCCTGTACAACTAATTTGGATTGGTAAGTACTTTGGTACTCAAATCACTTTGGACTATTCCTTGTTGAGAACATACATTAGTGGAGAGCATTGACAGTTATGATTATAGACAAAAAAAAAGGTTTTGTTTATGTAACTCAACTGAAATGCTGCTGTTGAGTCAGTAGATGGCGCCGTACTCACGTTGACAATCTCTAGAGCAGAAATGGTCCTGTGTGCGTCTTCCAACTCCGAGCTCAGCTGGGCCACACGCTGGATTAGATATTTCCTCTCACTGCTCATGCTGTCATTCTGCACACACCCACACACACAGACATGCACAGATTCACAAATAGTTAACCCACACAGTAAATACAAGAGAACACTGAATTACAAATGGTTTGTTGAAGTTAGACTGGTAATACAAAAATTGTCTCATAAATATAAAAAAAACATAGTAGCTAGAACATTCTCTTTTTTTAATCATAGCCCCATTCTCCCTGTTGTCTCACTGCTGATTGCAGCTTTTCCCCCAGGAGGTTGTTGGTGTGTCGGGTTCCTGTGTGGGTCTCCAGCAGCCTGAAACAGACACACAAACCGCCATCCAAGACCGCAAACACAGTATTCAGTTATAATTATATCTGAGCATTCGACAACTCGCTGCCTAGTCTATTCTGGTAGAACTGGGTCCCGGTGACTGCTGAACCCATGAATAGTTGTTGAGCATAGGCAGTGGAGGGCAGGGTATAAGTGGGCTCTAATTTGTCCACACTGTTTGGGTGTGGGGAATGTGCCTGGTCAGTGAAAAGGAGCTGCAGACCAGTAAATACTAGTTGACAGGGACGCAGCAAATACTTGCTTTCACAGCACACTGTGAGGGCAGAAGCTGGGCCGGCTAAATGCCTTGCTCGGCTCTCAGCCACCAGCTAGAGCAAAGCAAGCCAGATGGCCTTACCGCAGGAAAACACTAAGAGGCAGGAACAATAAAAGGGCATATGCTGCAGCTGTCTTCGTTAAGTGCCCTCCCAACTGATTTAGTGATAGCACAGTGTTTTAAACGTTCCCTTCCAGGAGGCGAAGGAGGCCCATTTGATACCATGTGAGACCAAAATAGGTGTGGAGAAGGAAGTATCACATAACATTGTTGACACTGTCAGGTGACCCCTGACCTTGTGTAGTTTTCCTTGGTTTGGCAGAGCTCTTCCCTGGTGCGCTGTAGCTCCACCTCCAGGCTCTCAATGCACACCACAGTCTGCAGCAGATTCTGGTGAAGGTCTGCGTTTTCATCCTGCAGGAAACTGGACTCCGGAGAAACCAAATCAGTTGTGGTGTTACAGAACGGAACAGGCATGCAACTAAATGAGGACTATTTTAAACATTCTAATCATGTTGCAATATCGATGTCATCAAGAGACTGGATGCAATATGTTCTCCAACCAATGAATTATCTCTGTAAACATTCCATAAGTCATTAGCACCGGTGCCTCTAGCCTTCATGGAAACAGACTTTTTATGTAACTTTGCAGTACATTGGTTCCATAACCCTCTGTAACCTTCATCAGCCAGAGAGTGGAAAGAGAGGAAGCACATTAGAGCAATCAATAGCTGGCATATTCAATAAAAAGGGTGCTCTTTAGAACTCAATAGGAAGAGTGAGATAGGACAAGTGATGGGTACTGAAGGATTAAAATGCACTCACCGGAGCTGATCAGCATCCGACATCTCCTAACAATAGAGACAGAAATGGGAAAGAAAATTTAATGAGGGTTTGAAATTGTGTAAAGCCATTCAATTGAAAAGGGGTTAGATGTTTGTTTTGTATTGCTAGTTTATTTTGGATAACATTTCTCACTGTTGTTTTAGACAAAGGTTAAATAAAATGAAACAAATAATGATTTGGAGTGCAGATAATAGGATGATGTAATGAATCCAGGAAATGCACCATGTTGTATTTTCAAAGAGAAAAGATGCAACAGCAATAGCAAACGAAACTGACCGCCAGAAAGCCTTTGATGAGTCACCATGCTGACAGGCTAGGCTTGTGAATCATGTTAGAACAGAGGTGGATTGAATATTCCTGTTTTCAGACCAATACCCTCTCCAGGGATGGCCATGGGTTGGACCAGCAAGTGTACTCCAACCCAAGATCCTTTGTAGGATTGACTGTGTGGTTGTACAAGTGTCACAATCACAACTCTAGCTTTCTTACATAAGTGATGCATTTTGACAATTGAATGCTGCCTGAAAGCTTTCCTGATGGTGGAACACCATGCATTGAATCAAAGCCACAAAATAGACTTACGTAGTTTGATTACGCAAGGTTTTATGTACATGAAATCGTAGTCACTAAACAGAACAGACATGAAATCAATGTTGCCTGGTAACTAAAGGCAGTGTCTAGAAGGGCTGGTACTTATGAATGATTATGTCTCCTACCATTCAAGCAGCTCTAGAATCTCTCTCACTTACACCACCACTAAAATGGCAGTCCCTAACACCACATTTCTAAACTATGACTAAGCCTCATTCCTAAAAGAGGCTGACGTAAGCTACATACGTAAGCTTTCATCAAACACAAACACTGGTTCAGCCTGTCTCGCTGGTCAGCTCCATTGCCTTCTATGTTGCCTTCTATATTTTAGGCTACGTGACTCTGCTCCATAACAGCTGAGTCACACTGCAGAGGCTCTGGCACCACAATTCCCCAGCCTAGCCTATCAGCATGGTGACTCGGCTGTTTTCATCAAAAGGCTTTCAGACGGTCGGTTTCATTTGAAATTGCTCTTGCACCGTTTCTCTTTGAAAATATAATGTGCCGCATTTCTTGGATTCATGAAGTCATCCCTCCATTTGACCTTCTCCAATGTGTGAAAAAGTAGAGAGGAGGCAAAGCTTGAAGGAAAGACTCTTTAGACACGCCCTGAGACCAACCCTGTGCTTTGAAGAACGCCCTTTTGGGCCGGCTCCTAAGCGGTACCGGTCATTGTGCTCAGAGCCGGGGCTCCCAGCCAGGTCCTGGTTTCTGGAGGAGTCTGACTTGCTGGAGGGCGACTCTGACCCATGGTCAAGTCCTGGAGGTGGAGGAGGAGAGTGAGCTGGTCTCTGGTTCCCTGGGCTGGGGGGCTTTTGTTGGCCTTGAGCGCCAGTGGGGCGGTGGCTCTTGTGCTTGTACTGGTGCTGTTTCTGTAAGCAGAGCTCGGGGCTGGTGCTGGTTTCATCCGTGAGCAGGGGGCCATATCGCCCCTGTCTGTCCGAAGCGACGGGGCCTTCGGTGAGGGAGGACTTTCTCTCTGTGGGGCCTCCACCAGGGTGACCACCAGGCTGGGGGCGAGGCGGAGGGCTGCCGCGGTAACTGCTCTTTGCGGCATACGTAATCAGTTTGTCTGGGTGGGAGAGCTTTTGAGGCCCCAGGTACGTCTCGTTGCTGCTCTGCTTTCCCGGCGTGGCCGTCGTTCTTCTGGGTGGCTCTCGTTCTTCTCCTAAGCTTCCTCTGTGCTTTTTGGGAGGAAGCTTGGGCTTGGCTGGAGCTTGAGCTGGCGCTTGGGCTGAAGCAGGAGACTGACTGGAGGTCTTTGTGTTTCCCACTCCCAGGATGTTCAGGCGAGAGGGGCTGATGACCTGCTTGGTGATCTCATCCAGAAAGGCGGAGAACTGGATTTTCCCCTTGACAAAGTTCTCCCTGGCTTTCTCCGTCTGCACCTTGGCTTTCTCTTCATCCTTCCCCTGGCGCTGGCCCTGACCTTTGGCTACCCTGGGGGACAGCACCTCCATAGACCTGGCCTTGCGGATGTCTGGCTGGGTCTCTCTGTTCTTTAAGATGCCCTTACTGGGCAGCTGCATAGAGGACACGGCTCTCTTGGGGCCCCCGGCACCCAGATGGATCTCCTCCTCACTGAAGGCCAGACTCCCGCCCAGGCTGAGGGTCTTGTAGAGGACCCCATGTTCCAGTGGTCCGTCCCGGTGTTGGCGCCCTGTCGATCCCCCTCCGACCCGGTCCTCGCTGGTCTGCAGCAGACCCTCCTCGCTGCGGCTGTGGCCCCGGTTGAGCGTGGAATAACTTGGCCCCTCCCGGCGACCCCGGGGCGACCCCTGGTGTACCTGGACCCTGGGATGTCCATGCACGTTGACGGTGGCAAATGCGATGGGCCCCTTGCTATCGTCCTCGGGAAACCTCCCGTGCACGTCGACGATGTTGGAACAGGAGAGGGAGTGCTGAGGCCGCTCGGCGTGGCGGAGGGAGAAAGGGTCATTGGCACTGGCCTCCGTGGACCAGGAGGAGGAGACCGAAGAGGAAGAGGAGGAGAGGGATGAGGAGGACGCTCGCGAGAGAGTGACAGAGGTGCGGTGGTGTTCATGTAGCTCGTCCTCCTCGCCGCAAAGAAGGTGCTCTGGAGGATGATGATGGCGGTGATGGTGGTGGGGGTGTCCGTGGTGATGGTTGTCATGGTGGTGGTGTTCACGGTGATGGTGGTGATGGTGCGCGCCTGAGGGACTGTTGTTACCCTCTAACAGGGTGTTGCTGAAACGAACAGGAGCAGATCAATAGACAGTGATTATTTGTTCATCCGCGTGCCAATGAACATCAGAAGGGCGTGCAACTAAAAAGGTCAAATGACTGTCATCTTAAAAAATTTTTTTACATCTATTCTGACAAAAGAAAATTTACTATTTTTGTGACTGTCTTCTTCCCACTACAAGTCAGTGTGTGAAATTTACATTTTGGAATGCCCTTACATAACTATTCCGAAATTGAAATTGTCATTTTCTTGACATTGAAATAATTCAAATGTGTTTTGTGAATGTGTTATTTAGTTAAATCTTCTAGTGAGATACATAATTTAAATATGTATTTCCATTGATGAATGTTAACAGTATAATGTGATATGCAGGGATTCTCAAACAAATACAAATGTGACCAGTTCAAATAAAAAAGATATTACTCTGAGCTCACTTGTGTGACTCTCTGTCTTGATGCTGATGATGAGGGTGATGATGATGGTGTTTCCCCAAATTCATGTCCTGGGAAGAGGGGCTGTGAACAGGCCTGAAGAACTTCTCCATCACCTGTCTCTTTCCTGGCGGAAGGCTGTCGATGCTCTCCTGGTGATCAAGCTTGTGGCGACCATGCAATGGGTACTGGTGCTCAACTCTCTGCTCTCGCGCCCCCTGGTTCTGTTGTCTGTCTATGGCTCTTCCCCTGTGTCTCGTAGTACCCTGTCTCTCTCTGTCAACACCAGGGAGCATCACTCAGGACCTGGCTATGGTCTGCTTTCTACCAGCCTTTTAAATCTCTAGGGATACTGTTTGATTTAAGTCCAAAACAAACAGAATTCTCAGCTGGTCCGCAGAGTGGTCCAACCTCAAGGTCGTCAAAGGCGCAACAAAGTTATGAATAGTTAATTTGAAATACTGTGCAATCAAAAATAAAAAAATAAAAATCATGGATCAGCTAAGTTAAATGTCATTCTAAACAATGCATCTGACCCTGACTGTCTATCCATTTCTCTTAGTATCCAGCTGAAAAGTAACTGTGTGAAGCTTAGAGATGGATCTTTGTCTTGCTGCTGGCCTGTACTGACACATCCTGATGCAATGGGCTCTCTCACCGCATCAGCCCAAGAGCAAGAGACAAATGCCCTCGAGAGCAGCGAGCAAAATCGAACAGGGACACTGGAACTAGAACATTAGTCCAGTTCACTTATTCTATTGATGGGGTGTGGGCTTGCTCTCTGCGTGTTGTACGTGCCGGTGTGGTGGTCATATTGAATGGATAGGATCACAACCGAACAACTACACTAAAACAAAGTCTAAAAGATAAAGGACTTTAACCCTGCTCCCTTGATCCTGAAGATGATAATATTCTATAAGTTTTTCCTGTACTGTCTGTTTTTCATAGCTTGTAATTGTATTTTACACATCCTCATCCTCTTCGTTGAGAGGCACACAGTAGGATCCATTCAATGCAAATTGGCAAGAACTGCCCTCCTATTTCTGACTGTGTTTGATTAAAGGCCTTTTTAAAGAACACAAAAGAAAACATGCTGTGGTTAATTAACCATTGTGAATTGGCCACGTGAAACAACACCTGGACAGTTTGATAAAGAATGCCAAGTGAAAAAGATGGGTCATTAATCTAAGATCATCCTCACCTTTCATATGGAGATTTGCACTATAGTTTACCAAGTGGGCAAAGTGGTGATTGATTAAAGCATGTTTTGTACTTGCATAGGCATGTGTCCTTAAAACCCAACTAGATAAAAATGATTGAATCTGTTATTTTAGTTCAATAGATTGAAATTAATCTACAAGACAATAATACTGCACCCCATTCAGTTGCAGATCAATAATATTTGTAAGCTGTGTCTATATAAAAGCATGGTAATCAATGGTGCTGTGGAATTGCTGTTACAGACAGATGATCTGCATCTGAAAATATGTATTGGTTTTACTTACTGGAATCCACAGTCAAGCTACATCTTGTATGAAATGAAAGTGTTTTGTGTAAGACCTAGTCTAGAAATGTATCAAAATAAAGTGAGCATACTAATGATTCTAGGCTGTTCATGAAATTGATAACACAGGTAATGCTTATTTCATAATCCTTTGTAACCTGTAATTACTGGGGGGTTCCCAGACAACTTTTAGATGTGGAACCAAAATGGGTTGGATGAGCTGTTTTATGGGTCCCAAATGGGTTTGTGAGCCTTAGCTAAGCTGCCCATTTTGAGCCTGTGTAACTTTTACCCACTAGTGACCCACCCAGTGCCTGCAGTTTACCTACATAGGTGTGCTTGTGTGGTCCAGTTGGTTAACCCAAGTGTGTCCCACATGTAATGTCTGTAATGGGCCCATGCCAACTTAATACCCATGAAGCCCAGGCAAATTCCAGAGGCCCACATTTGTATGTTGGCTGTGTTATGAGATCTTTATAACAAAACATTTATATGATTATGCATTTAAAATATAATACGTATATTTTTAACTTGGAAACCACTGTCGATAGTAATCAAATGTGTATACATCGTGAATGTTACTGTTCTCGTTCTTTCCACAACATTTCGTTTCAGCCAAGCAAAAGCCTACTCCTCTCAAGTAGGCCTACTGGTATGAAATGTCAGGTGTAGGTTTTTAGTTTAAACTTTGGTTTTGCCCTCTCACCAACTGTTTGAAAATGACGGCTAAACCCCGTAGAACTATGCTCGATCATAGTTTTTGAGTAGGCCTAAATTTAAATCAAACCTCGAAACAGACTTTTTTTTTTGTAGATACTGACACCCTCTGCTGGTTAAAAAAAGGCTTACCAACATCACATCCTAGTAGTTTTCCATTTTGCCGTATTTTCCTGTCTTATGGGACTAATGCGTTAACATTAGATACTTTAGGACTAATGTGTTAACATAGCCAGCCTCCTTCTGTCATGTCTCAGCTGGTTGTTCAGCGTTGTGACACCGTATGTATAAATTATTGCAATTTCTTAACCTTGCCAGTTGTATGGCATCAACGTAATGGCTTGTTATTAATGCCAATCAGACTGAACTCCGTTGCCGTCCAACTGTTTTTAAAAGAAACCAAATACTTTTCTTTACCAAGAGACAAGACACTGTCTATTCAAAGGCCTACGTGATCTTCATTTTGAAGCAAGTAAGTACGTGTTAACAGAAAAAAAAGTTTCCGGCTTAGTCCGAGAAATTCCAGTCTTAACCGGTTGCAAGACCACTTCACAGCCGCTTTAAAATTCGTCCGAGTATGACGTTGGCTGTTGTTTTTCAAATTGTGGCCAAGACAGTATTTTATCAACATTTTGTTGACTTTATAGCTGTTTAATTATATATAAAATAATACTATAGCATTACAATCATCCTTAATACGCTTTTAGTAGATACTTTACCGAAAATGTGTGATATATAGAGTGGACCTACTTTCGGTAAAACCTTACTCGGAGGAATTTTACAGAAGCTCATGTCACGTCACATCAAGGTATAAAAGCGCAATAGACGCCCTTCGTCTCCACTGCATCGGTGAGACTCGTCGTGTAGAATGCGTACCGTAGAAGATGCAGGTCGTCGTGATTTTGTACTTTGGTATCGTTTATTCTTGAAAAACTTCCGACAAATAGCACGATGTTAAGTAATTGGATAATTTGTGAGAGGAATTGAAGCGAGAAATTCATGTTTTTGCTGTTGACGTCGCAAAATTTAAGACTGCGTCACTGAGGACAGGCCAAATCTAGCATACGTGTTCGACGCTAGCTAGCTAACAGCTTTTGACACCAGTTCGAAGATATTAGTTTGGATGTGATTTAAAACAAAATATATGCATTGTCTAATTACTTTTCTATTCAGCACCACCATTTAAAACAAAAACTGCCGTGAACATAGGTCAAAAGGTAGGGAATAACTGATTTACCTAGCTGCTAAAGCCAATCTTTGTCCTCGGTAAAGGCCTTTGTTTTACAGAACGCAGGGTAGCCTAATATTAGCCAACGTTATACAGCCACGTTATCAAACCATGTTCAAAGGTAACCACCAGTCAGCAGAAATGGAAAGGTGTTACTTAATTTCCTCAGCTATAACGTAAAGTAACTAAATTTAGTTTAGATTATTTAACCAAATCCATTTGAGATGGCCAAACGGTGCAATGCCAACCAATAAAACATTTAAAGATGATCGCAATATGAACTGCAAAATGGATAGAGAATTACCCTATTTCGCAAATTAACTTGAAATAGTTAAGGTTCTTACCAGCCTGTAGTCAACAAGTTATATTTGTGAGCTGTTTAACAGGCATTCCTGAAACAGTAGCAGAATTATGTTTTTAAGCTGTGCTCAGGATTAGTAAACGAGAATACTTTTGATAGTGACCTATCTTAAACCATTTTTAAGTTTTGAAAGGATGTTTAGCCTTAACGACCGATGTTGGACTTGTGTCCATATTTTATTTATTTTTTTGTGCGTGAAGCCATCAAGCAACTAAGAGCTGTAACAAATTTATAGTATCTGAGCCACACAGATGCAAGGCAAGCACAATATGCTGTGTTTAACCAAGTGCAGTAAATGCTAAAGGAGAATCTGAAGAAATTCTAGGCTCAGCCAAGCTATTTGATGCAGAAATGAGCTTCAAGCTTTTTCCAGTTGTTTTAAGGCACTAGTGGTAGGTCAAGGAATCGCAGCTGTTTTCATACTCCAGTTTTTTTTTTTTTAGTGAAGATTGAAGATTTTTTTTGTGATGAGATGAGGACTGAGTTATGTTTCGGGGGAAAATGGACTTAGTGTTAGGTTAATCATGGAAGAACGGCATCAGGACCAGAGGGAAGAAAGGCGACCATAGGAAACGGGGAGGACCAAGAGAGCAGGAGTGGAGGGGATCCAGAGGAGCAGCCGGGTGTACACCAGAGGGAGCCAGTGCTGCAGAGCAGGGTAGCAGTGATGCGTCCATCCAGTCAAGTTGTCCGGCGCTAACCAGCCAGCCAGAGATGGGAGGGTCCCAGCCATTGTGAGGGGGAGAGGGAACACTCGTCTAGCTTTTCAAGTGAAGGAGGTGTTGGGTTTGTATGTTGGGTAGAGGTATTTCTGTAACATTTTGATAGGAACTTAGATTTACTTTCATTTATGAAGTGCCTCTTGTGGAACACAATTGCTCGCGAAGGTCTGTTTTTCCCTCTTTCAGGCAAGGTGTTTAAAGCGTTGTCTTCCCGGTCACCCGTCCTGTTATGCGCTGACTGAGTGTGGTGTCTGCTATGAGTGCCTTGGGTAGTGTGCTGGCGAGAGGACCGTCTTTTGGACTTCTCAACCCCCTTCGCTCAGATGTAGTTCCCCAGCTGAAGGGAGAGGGCGTGTTCTGTGGTTCAATTCAATAGGTCTACCTACCGAAGTTGTCGTCTTTGGATTGGGCGCCAAAGGTCTCCGGTTCATGCGATCAATTTGTATTCTACAACCTCCATGCTACAGCAACCCTTTGGGGCAGAGCAGCGTCAACTGGGGGTAAAGTGAGCAGTGAGTGGAATGCATGAGATGTACACGAGGAAGCAAACTGTCCTGTACGTAATGGTCTAGTGATTATTTGTAGTATGAAATCTTTGGGATTACTGGCGAATATTTTAACTGGGTAGTTTGCATTTCCAATGGAGGGTTGGGGGGAACAAATGTTTCTAGTTTCTCTTCACAGGTTTACTGCTTAAAGCTGTCCGGGGGATCTTCTGTGTTTAGTGCCCGCCTTAATACAAGTTAGAAGTGGGTCTCGTTATCAATAGCGTGAAGGATGGGATCTCACACAATCACCACTATAATGCGCTTTAGGAAAGTATCTTGTACCACCTGGGACTGAATGACAATTTAAGTATAAATCAACATACTGGATTAATTGTATTATATGCACTTTTTGGGGGGAATGGGGAAGGGGCTGTGGGGTTGCTAATCTATCTCTTCCTAGATTTCACAGCTTCGTGTGAGGCAGTTTTTTTTTTTTTTTTTTTCTAAAGATTGTTTTTAGAGGTTTGTGAAAGAATCGTCCAGGTGTTCTACCTCAGGTTCAAGTGGACCTTTTGCCTTGTGGTGTAGCAACTCCTCGCGGTCACTAAGTGTCCAGGTGTAGCCAGAGGTATTCTACATTGTGGGATGGCAGCTCAAGGTGTTTTCCATGGAGTGGTAACAATCCCTTTACTAGATGTCATTTCAATTCTGTCCTGGTTTTTAAGTTGCATATGGGGTGTTCAGGGGTCAGGGGGTTGCCTAATTATGACTTTTCCAGATAATTTAATCGCCCCGCCTCAAACTTGGAGACAGCGTCTACTGCCGATCATAAGGATTTATGCGCGTACAGGCCTGTGGTATTTAAAGTTTTCTTTAGCATTTAGTAGTTTTGTACACTGACATAAATCCATGTTAAATACCCTTTCCATGTAGTTTGGGGTTGTTTTTTTAACTGTATTGTTGTCATATTTGGGGTGGGCATAAATCTTTGGGTGGGAATGCTGGAAGGCTTGTTATCCCATTTGCATTTTTCAGTGTGCTGTGTCCTGTGCGCTTTCGAATGCTCAAGACCATCGGGATCTCTCCTAACTCATTGTATGTAACGGTTAACTTGCGCATCAAACGTCACACGTAAGGTCACTAAAGTGTGTTACATTTTTCAATTGCGTTAAATGCCATTCGCCATTTTGCACTTCCTTTGCAATTAGTTGCCATTACTTGTATTGATGATACAGTAAACTATCTGTAAAAGATTTTATCATTGGTTAAATAAATGCATAGCTTGTTGTGATTGAATACGTTTTTGGTATGCATTTGTTCTTTTGGGGGCTTGTCTGGGCTTTTCTTGTGCTTTTTCAGGTATGACTAAAGCTTGAAGCTATGTAGCGCACCGATGTGACCTACCTTGGCTTGGTGCAGATCATACATGGTGGAAATTGAAAAGGCAGATAAGTTGATTTCAGCAACTTTGTCAGGGTGGCATTTTCAATTATGAAGTGTAGACCCATTTGTGAGCAGCCCATTCTTTCAAGTTAAAGCATACTGAATTTGGATGTTAGTAACAGTCAGTTCTATGATGTTGAGGCATGGAAAAGGTGTTTGCTTTTGATCTTGCAGAATTTTAAAAGCCGTAAGGATTCAGTGGCGTCACCCACGAAAAACCACGGGAGTTTGGAGTCCTCCAGTCCATTGAACTCTTCCCAAAATCAGTTTGAGCTCTTAACTTCATCCAAGACAATGATTTTGGCATTTTAGTCCTCAGCTACCAGCCCTTGTGCAACTGTGCGAGTGGCAGTCTTTTAGTTTATGTTGGTTTATTTATATTTTGGAATTGCGCAACTGTGCAGTATACTTAACAAATTGGGTAGCTGAGGGAGGCTGTGCATTGTGCAGACCTAATTTGAACTTTAATGCAGCGCAAATGTGTTGCTACTTGTAGTGCGTGCCTTGGGGGGTGGGGTATCCCTACATTTTTGTCTCTACAGAAATCTATGTGCCAGCGTGGTTCAAGCACGAGTGAAGTCTTCTAACCTGGCGCATGTAGTAAGGTGTTGGCTTACCTTTTTAAAATTGAAGTTGAATCAAACTTGACCAGTGCTATGTTACGGTTTGGTTTCATAAATGTATTTGGCTCTACCGCAACCTCAAATAACATCAGTGCTTTACTGTCATATCCCTCTTCGGCCATTAGTCATAATGCTTTTGCATCTTAAATGTAGTTCATCTTCTAGCCTTTTTTGGGTGAGATTGTTTGTGTAGGTCACTCTTTGTTTCAGATCGTTCTCGTCTGTCCACTTCGATTGCGCCTGCCTGAATGCAAAGCCGCCTCTGGGAGATGTGAGTGTATGGCCCCTGAATGAAGTACCAACCCCCTTTGTGCGCTTGACCTCCCAAGTGAACCCTGCGTCCTTCCTGGGAGTGTGCTGTGTGTGCCTCTTTCCTTTCCTTTTTGGTTTCTCAGGTCAAATTACGCAACTTAAAATTGTCTTGAAATTGGCCTCTGGGATCGTCTAACTGCGTGATGGAAAACTGAGAATCCTGTCACTAAAGATCAAGAGCCACAAGCTTGTCTTGCTGCTAATTGAGCACCACTTCAGTTTCATGGGTATTAAGTTAAGTAATTTTGGTTCCCCTGAGTGTAACATCATGGCTACGTGTAACTCAACCTTTGCATGCATACCAGCGCTGCATAACATTTTGATTTCATACTTCACGTTAGTGTACTCAATGCAAAAAACATTGCAGTATATTGGGGAGGGTGGGGTGCGGGCAACACTTTCTCTCTTCTTTTCAGATCTTTCTTGCCATCTAAAATCACTACTCGTCGTGAGAAACAATGCTGCTAGGAGTCGGATGTGTGACATGTCTTGGTTCAGCACAAGTCTAAAGTAAAGTCTGGTTGTGTCCTGGAGGAGTAAATATGGAGAATTGGCCTGATTTGTCACTCACGGTAAATGACAACCATATTTAAGTAGGTGATATGTTGTCTTGACTTGAAAGGGTTTGACGTCTTTTTCTTGGGGGTGGGTGGGGAGGGTATAAACTGCCTCTCTTTTCGTTACAGCCTTGCGAGCTAAGAACATGCAAACCGTGACCGCCCAACCAAGCTGGTTCAGTTCGTAACACTGGATAAAATCGATAAGTTTATTCATCAAAGACCGATTTAACAAAAACATCTTTATGGCTATGTTGAATTTAAATGGAAACTCTAAATACTGTGAATCGTCCATCTTTAGTCCAAAGATGTGTGTCTTCAGGGTTTGCGGGGTATGGGGAAACAACGTTTTTTCCTCTAGTTTCAGGCTCCCCATAAAGCAAAGTTGAGGTCGTTGCAGGATAGCAAAGCAGCCAGGGGTTTTCTTTTCCTGGAGGAACAAACTTGACGTTCTGTTCCTCCAGGTTTTGCTTTTAGCCCTTAAAATAACTGACAAAAAAGCAAAAGACTCTGGTGGTCGCACTCCTGATTAATCAGGATGGGGTTCAACTCCCTACGGTGTCTTGCTTTTCAATCTTAAATCCTGGCTGCTAAAAATGGTGTCAAAATTAATCAGACCAAACAAAAGTAAGCTGATCTTTAACGCCTGTTAAGGGGTTTCAGTCTGCAAAGTGACTTTTAATTCACAATTGAAATCTATAAATTAGGGGTCGACCTATATGGTGTTTTCAAGGCCGATATAGATTATTAGTAATCGAGGAGACCGATTAACGATATTTGGAACGGATATACGTTAGCAGTAAAAATGCTAATCTTGATGTAAAAATTTAGAATAATAAAACTTTAAAATGCCTTTACATATGTGTTTAATTAATAACTTATCTTAAAGGGGCCCTATTATGATAATTTGCAGGTACATGCCTTTATTTAGGAGTTCTACTAGAACAGGTTTACGTGTTGTAATGTTCAAGAAACAACTAGAAATACATTTCCCTGCGCAAATGCGATGTGATGCATCGCAGTTATTCGACTGACCGCCTTAGCGCACACAATTAACCTACCTCTGCAGCACAAGCGGACTGCTGTCCAAACCCTGTTTGTTGACAAGGGGGCTTATTGCCGCTAGATCGGTGGTGCCTCTTCATCATAATATAATGGTGGACAGATATGACGATAAACTACTACCCTACCGTTTGGTTTTATTTTCAACAAGGTCAGGCTTTCACCGACAATGCTTTAATGTGTTCAAAAAGTATGCATTTAGTTCAGAACAGGGTAGCGCATGAGCAGAAATTTCTCCCTGTCAAAAT
>JAVQIZ010074661.1:0-15000 GCA_036023535.2 Galaxias brevipinnis
GCCACAAGGGTGCTTCATGGATTCTGTGAGGGGCGGACTGTTGTCTACTGCCAATAACTTTATTCTGAATTCTTATTAGAATCAGAAACTAGTGGGCCTTACCTGCTGCATCGGCCACAGCAGCTCCGATAATTGCTCCCATGGCTCTATCTGCCACTGTAAGAGCCATCTGCTATGATCAAAACACACCATCATCATCATCACAACACAACGTCAACAGCGTGAAATCGGTTTTCAGAAGAAAAAAGCACTCTCTGTATTAACAAATATCAACAACTTGATGAGTAATTGATGCACTTCAAAATCATTTACATCAAAAAGTCAAAAGTTTGCTGTTGATGTGAACAGTTAAATCAAAAAAAAAATTTTTTAATCTTTCCGCAGTAGCCATGAACAACATGCGTATATTGAGAAACGCATATATTTCAATACATGTAGACTTGTATTTACTGTACACCTGTAACATTCTTTTTAAGGCCTTTCTCATCTTACCTTAGTTGTTTGCTCCCTCAATAAAAACTTGAGCCTCCCCTCATAAGATGTTGTTCAAACTGGACTGACTCTATTAGTGGCTCAACCCACTTAGTCAGATGAAGGGTAGGCACACTCCAATGATCGTTCAAGCACCAAAGCACCCCATTGCAAATATATATAATGCACCAGTAGGGGGTATCTTGACAGATAAGGTGTGTTGCCATATCTTCATACATAGTTTTTTCTTCTCCATGACGTTGCAAATATGGACCGAGATTTAAATGGAAAAGATTCAACTTGATGAGTATTTTAATAATACTAGGTGACATTAATTATTTTCTACATCCTATTCTTATCACTCTTTCCTTCTCACTCTATGTTTACCCCCTGCTCTCTCTCTCTCTCTCGCTCTCTGTTTACCCCCCCCCTCTCTGTTTTAAACCTCCCACCCCACCCTCTCTCTCTGTTTTAAGCCCCCCCCCCCCTTCTCTGTTTAACCCCCCCCTCCTCCTCTCTCTCTATCTCTCTCTCTCATGTATTTGTATGCGTTCCACTCCACTGCTTCCAGCATCACCAACCCCAGCAAGACACAGCTGATTCCCTGGCCATCTAGTTGTGAATATCTGTAAGGCATGGCATGCCTCCACTCATTCCAGCCTCCAGAACACTCAACCCACTACATTGATTTCTCTAGTGGCCATCTAAACCAGCCAAATCGGGAGTTCACTTTAAGGTTACATCATTCAGACAGTCAATAACAGAGAGAAAGTAATGCAAACTGTCTTTTTCTTATTGCTGGGGCTAATTGCATCATAATGAACGACTGATATCTGGATGACTAATGGCGGACTGAAAATATCAGTTCATTGTTGACAATGATGCATCGTTGACAATGATGCATGTACAGTTTACGGAACACAACAGACATAATTTAATATAGCTATATGTTTGCACATATATATGGGACATAGAGAATCAGGTAGGAATCACAAATTAGATAATCTGCATTTAAGCATGCCTACTACAGATTTGTGTACTTCATTAACACTGCACAAACCTGCATTGAAATCATCTATTGTCACTGAATTAACTGAGAATAAAAAGGTGCACCTCAGGCGCCTGTACAGTCTCAATACCTGGCTCCAATCCGAAAGAATGTTGGCAGAAATCAGGCGATGTGACAGTTCCCAAGTGCTCGGGAGTACTAGGGGGCTTTAAAGCTTTGATCATCTGGCTGCCCAGTGGGGAGATACTGCTATGGAACTCTGTGCCAAGGCTCACAAATAGCAATGCAGAGATATATGGAGGGAAACAGGGATGGATCCTGACCCTGCACACTCCCCTCTTCCTTCCTGCGCCGGTCCAGCCTGCTTTGTCATGCTTTCTCAGTCTTTACTTGAAAGAGGCGTTCTAAAGTAGAATAATAACAGGGTCAGAGCATTTTATCCCATGGAAAAAGCAACCTTACCAAACTGCTAATGCATTTCAACCTTTTGACAGAATACATTTCGCACTTTGTTTCAGGTCATATTATAGTAGTCCTTGACTCGGTAAATAAACAAAAGTATCCCTACTAACAATTGTATACATTATTGATATACAATACAAAACCAAACCGCATTAGGCTTATTTACCAAGTTAATATTATTGGAAATGTATTTTGTTTGTCAAAAAATATCAGGAAATGAATCATACTTCAATGTTTAGTGGATACTACTGCTACTTCTAATACATTAATAATGTAACTTTAAGACAAGTTGGTTTGCTTCTCCTTAATGTAAACATACTGTAGGAGGCTGATAGGTGCCTGGTCGAGATGGGAGCAGAGATACTTATGTAATAGTCCCACACATTCCACATTGAGTCATTTATATTTAGGAATTACATTTACTAGCACATTGCTCTAATTTTATGAAATATCATATACATTAAAGGCAAGAAGGATTTCATTGAATGACTGAAGGTATATAAAATCCACATGGCATCAAAACATTTACAAATTGAAATATTGCAAACTCTCAACATTTGGAATATACTGGTCACCAGGCAAGGAGCCCTCTAGAACCCTACCAAGCCCCTCCAAACTTGTTTATTAGTTTCACTTGAGTTTCATTTTGATAATTGTTTTCACCTGTGTCAGTGCGCCATTTCCTTTGTGTTCAGGAATTCTGTTTATTTGGTATGCTCTGAGTTCTGTATCCCTGTAGTCTCTGGTAAAGTTCCTAAATGTATCACCAATGTCTAATTAATTGTATATTGCAGGAAAACTTAAAACGGAATGAAAAAAATTTATTATCTCACATTACAAAATCCGTTCTTCTTCCTCCATAGAAAAGTTTTGTTCGTGTTTGCAAGTAATATTTGTACTGGTGGTAAGTACATCATGAGGCAATAAACTAGCGAGACAATTTAACGAGATTAAGATTATCTATGCAGGAGTTTAACACTGATATTTGTGAAACGGATTTTGTTTTGACCACATCAGTCATTCATACTTCATGTCTACTTCCAATAAACTATAAACTGCAACCTTATGTTATTCAAGACAGATTCGGACCGATTAGGATAGAGATGCATCATCCATTACCATGAATAATTAATTGAAAACAAGGTCACCCCCCTGAACCAATTTGGATGTTGGTTGTGTTGATAACCAAGTAACAAGTCCTAATACAGCTACAATTTTCAATCAGATTCATTAAGCGCCTCAATGTAGTTGATCCTTGAGCAATTTAAGACATCTAAAAGCATTGCAGTCCGTTTTGAACATCTGAGTGTCAAGCGGAAGAGGAGAGGCAAGCGGGTGAGGGGTGGTTTAGACCGAGACGGGGAGAGAGGGATTGAGAGAGGTGCGCGCAACATACACTGATGGACTCAGACTGTGCAGCCTGTCAAACCTTTAACGGCTCACCCAATCAGTGGATTGTGTGGACATACAGCTACTCTTGCCTATATTAAGAGCCTTTGCGTGCTGGGATATCAATAAATAACTGCTATGATACGGAAGGTCGCGGCATCTCACCCTTAAGACTAGTTTCGTTATCATCGTTTGTTG
Source organism: Galaxias brevipinnis (assembly GCA_036023535.2). Lineage (NCBI taxonomy): Eukaryota > Metazoa > Chordata > Actinopteri > Galaxiiformes > Galaxiidae > Galaxias > Galaxias brevipinnis. The sequence goes on from JAVQIZ010074661.1 coordinate 3,530, forward strand.
CGCGTGGATTAAATAGGCTATGGATTCGTCGTAGCTTGGCGTGCGCTATTGATCAAGTCTTGATTTAACTCGCAACACTAGTTCATAGTCTATCTCACTTAAATAAAGCAGGATGATGGAATACTGGAGACAATGCGCATTGTGGTTGATCAACTGCAAGGTGCTTCCAGCGAACCACCGGGTAACATGGGAGTCCGCTCAGGTATTCGATCTAGCACAAACCCTGCGAGATGGAGTCCTTTTGTGTCAGCTTCTCAACAATCTGAGACCCCAGTCCATCAATCTGAAAGAAATCAATCTGAGACCACAAATGTCCCAGGTAAGCAAAAGTGGTTGGAATGTTTCAGCTTTTATGCCCAGATGTGGAGCTAAAGCAAAACTGTCTATGAAACAAAAACTGAAAAAGCTAGAATATAGTTTAGCTTTCGTTAATGGTTGATTTGATAGATAACTGATATGACATATCAAACCATTATCTAAACCCCAAGTCAACCTTGTCAGTGGTCTATGGTCGACAGATGGTCAACAAAAAAACATTTCATGTCAGTTAATGTCAACAAAATGTATTGATTTAATAACTTCTTCAAAAAAAAACACCATAAAATAGTTGTGTGTAGTAGTTCTGTCATATTGCTCCAAGTGTACCTTGTCATTAGAAGGAAAACAAAAATTACATAAGGTATTTACACATAGGCTAAAGATTTATCAATGTGTACATTTCTTACTTTATGCGGTCATATATGTGTGTATATACCCCAACAGCTCGACTGTCATATGTGGCAGGTCTCCAGTCAGAGATTTCATTACTGACAGAGGAAGGACTCTGGCCACGTGTCTCTCCCGGTTGTCAAATACCATCTGCTCCCACAACAAGCGAGTCACAGCCAGTGTCAGATTAAAATTGTTTCTCATAATAAATCTGTGGCCTGGCTCAATGACAGCTCATAGGGGGTATCACTCCCTGGCACTGGACCTGCACAGGAAAATAAGACAAACAAATAAACACACACACACACACACACACACACACACACACACTTTACACTTAATTACTCTGAACATTTTTACTACCCCCTCATGCATGATAGCAACCAATGCGTGAATTTAAGGTATACAGTTGGTTTACTGTAGTAGGCCCACTGGTCGTTTGTTTCGCAGATGAACCATTCACAATGGCCACATCAATATGATATGCTTTTACAACTCTTTCCCAGTTGAGTTTAGTCTTGAATGTTCAATATTCACACTCCAGTCAAGTGGACCATTTGAATAGAATGGGAAAAGTAGTGCTACTATTGGCTTTTGTATGGCTTTCTCTGCGCTGAGCCAGCTTTGCAGCTTTACAATGTTGGATTGGAGCAGTCAGAGAAAACTAGATTGGTGCTGTGAGAGGTGAAGCTGATTATTGGAATCACAGTCATAGCCAGAGGCAGCAATTATTGATAGAGGGAGTCATTATTTTGCAGCAGCTACTCATGAGTCATGACATAATGACACACAGTTGAGCACACAGAGATGTCCCATGGTCAACCTGAACTTCAGGCCTATTTATAGTCAGGCTTTGTTATATGCATTAGCATTCCAAATCCTGCTAGTCTGTCTGTGATACATTTTGTGATACAATTGTACAGAAAAAATTTTCACTTTCATATCTTTAATGGATCAGGAATATTTGCTATTTCCCAACTGCATTCACACTTCAAAATAGAGTAAAACAATTTTCATTTGTAGCAGTCATGCACAACTTTCTTCTCTCAGCTTATAGAGGTGACATTTACATAACTGAGGGTGGAGATACGTTTCCTTTGCTTTGCATAATTCATGAAGGCTGTGGCAGCTATTTTATCATTAGCCAATAATAACACATGGGAGGCTCACCCTCCCTCACCCAGGGGACTGTAAGATGGGGAGACAAAGGTAGGGAAGGGACAGGGATACAAAGACCCTGTCTGGACCTCATAGAGGCATCTCCGAGGACACAAGGGTCCTAAAGCACCAGCGCACTGTGCTAGCGTTTGCCATGAAATCATAGCACAATACATGAATCTAACCGGAGAGACATCATTTATGATGGTAGAACCAAATAGAGAATATGGGTTTAGGCTATGTGTAGTAGTGGAGAAAGTAGCCCGTGTGAACATCCTATTTGATACTATGTGTGGGAAGGTTGTATGTTTTACCCTCCAAAAATTGCTCTTCGATCAGTCTATTGCAGAGTTTTGTAAATGTGGGTTTCAGCATGAGCACACAAATACACAACAAAATGAGATCAGGCCTCATGCAATACCCCTACAGTTTGGCATGCACAGGAAGTGAGGAAAGAGAATAGAGGAAGGAAGTGAAACTAAAACTTTGTAAGAAGCCACATTGATGGTCACAGACCTCTTGTTCACAGCCTACAATCCAGAGCTTCTAGGTGTGCTTTTCTATATATTTACATACATAAAAAGAGGACAGGCAAAGGATTACAAGAAGCAGCAACATGGATGGGTGTGGAATGTTTAATTCCACCGCTGCACCATCTGACATCACGTGAATTGATCTTTTACGATCTGACAAACTCCTGCTTACCCAAAACTTGAATCCACAAGCATACAGCATAATGTTCATTCATTTTCGAACAGGACCAGCTCTATTAATATATTTATGATATTAGTATTCCGTGGATGACACCCTGCTGTCATCGTTTGAATATGGAAAATGTTGATTGAATCCCAGTATTCAGGCATGAAAGAAAGAACTCAGACATAAACATGGAAAGACACTAATTAAGATTTTGAAAAGGGCAAACCAAAGTATACTGCTATAGAGATTGTTATGCTGGTATATCGTCTTAAACGCATAGAAATGCATCTACCCATGAACAATCTTTAAGAGGTGCTGTTTTGAAGCTCAAAATCCTGTCTATTACTCTTTTCTGCAACAGATTGATCTCAAAGTGACAAGGCCCCCAAATAATTTACCCATACAACGTTTAAGGGTATAATTGCAAGTTCATTAGTGTATTCCATTAACAAAAACCTAGGTGGTAAGCTATGGTATGTGAATACAAATACAAAAATGTATTGAAATTAATTGTATTCTGATATTAAAATATATTGAATAAAACAAGACTTGTCATGTGGTGAAAAAAAATATGAGAATCCTCAAAATCTAGAAGTGAGAATAACAAATACAGAAAGAAATGTTTGTGAAAGAATATTCATTTTGATAACACTTTATAATAACTTTCAGTAACAAGCAGTTATTTGACCATCTATTGTCTATTATTACTATTATCAATACCAATACCAACTATTATCTCATTATTAGTAAATGTGTGATAATGATTTATATATATTTCTAAAAGATGAGTTACTGAATTTAGGCATTAGTAAATTATGAACTGGAAGCTGATCATGATCATCTGATTAGACAAATTATCAATGCGGAGTAAGAGGATAAATCCAGCAGAAAGCAGACTGAACCAACCAAGAATGTGCACTTCATGTCAATGCAAAGTTCTCAATCGATAAAACGAAACACAATAACTCAATCTTTCAGTAATGATTTATAAATAATTATCACACATTTAGATAGATTCTAGTTTATTGATGATCTAATAACTGCTTATTCATGAAAGTTATCATAAAGTTTTACCTTTTTTATTTTTGCTCAAATGTGCCTTAAAATGTTAGGTTTTTTTGCTAATACTAATTATAATATTAGCTTGCTATATTGACTCCTCAGAAATTAAGAAAATAATTTTATTTTGTACCACTTCTTACTTGTCTTGCCTATCAAAAGTTGAACACATTTCTTCCCTAGAGTGCTTCCCCCATATAAATACATCCTTTATAACTTTAAAGATACAGTACTCAAATTATCAAAACAATGTTTGTTTTACTGTTTATTTGAAAATGAAAAAGGCTTTGTGCCTGTTAGTGTTTGGGCATCCACCAGACACCGAAGCATGTTGGTTTTTCTAACCCTGATCATCAGATAGGTAGACAAGATCTCATAGTTGTATCGCATCTTTAATAGCATGTATAATTTACAGTTAAGCATTAATTTCGAATGGATACACTTAAATAGCTCTTCCGATACCCTTGTTGAAACAGGGATGTCCTATAAAATATGATATTGTATTATTCAATCAAGTTGTATTTAAAGCTTTGAAGTAGACACTCCACTGTGAATCAATACTAATTAGATTTACGAAGCTCAAGCAACATGACTTGCTTTTTTTTTGCGATTGTAAGAAGTGCCCTTTGAAAGCTTCTAGTCAATGCTGACCAGATTACCAACAAATGAATGATCATTTAAAAAAATACTTAACCTGGCCATTGTCTGTTAATTCACTATTAAATCCAAACAATGGACAACATTTTCTATTTGGTTTTATTTTCACCGATACATTTTACTCTCTTTGTACCCCTAATAGCGTAATATATATTTAGAGTGGACACCGAGTGGATCAACTTCCTGGCATCCATCATTTGATACAAAATACATGGCTTTAGCCTGAGGCACCACCTCAACCTTTAGAAGATGCACTGGGATAGTAGAAACCATCAGCTATTTGAGACGTACTGTATTTATTCAGGCTCAAACAGGAAGATACAACAGCTGTGTGTCTATGGGAAGCCTATGTCTCTGGGTTCATGTTTTCATGTCTAAAGTGCCTTGCATTAGGTGGAGTATCAGTAGATGATTGACTCATATCTTTTAACAAACATTGTTCCAATCCTAGTGTGTTAAGCAATGCAATTTGCTAAGTTATGAATACAGTTCACGCGTCCATTACAATGTAACATTTAATGTGCTGTGTACGAAAAGAGACAAACTGAAATAAGCTGCTGCTTCAGAGGAATAGCAATTACTGCTGAAACCCCCTCCCCCGACACGCATGCACACACACACACGCAAGCACGCACGCACGCACACACAGACACACACACTAGGGTCAGACACCAGTTCACCTGTCTCTCTCATCTTGAAGCCTGGTTCAGATTGATGTTTTTTTTTTTGTTTACTGTCTGTGGAAAGAGGAGGGAGGAGGTTAGACTGGCAGCATTTACGTTCCAGTGAGAGGACAGCGGTCATATGGAGCAGAGACCGACAAAAAGAGATAGACAGGTAGAGAGAGAGACAGACAAGTAGAGAGAGACAGACAGACAGGTAGAGAGAGAGACAGACCGACATAGAAAGAGAGAGTGTGCCCGTCTGTGTAAGGTCGCAGATCCCTGACCAGCGCTATAGGTTTACAGGCCTCTATATACTCACTCCACTCTGCAGCCCAGCCCCTCAAGAAAAAGGATTAACCCCCGAATCTCCCATCCGCAACTTGACCCTTCACACTCTTACAGTCCATGACCCGATCACACCCCAGTGGCACCACCACTTGACTTGTAGTGACGGTCTCGATGCGACAGATTGGCCAGGTCTCCTCCCCCTGTATCAACAGAAGCCCCTTTTTCAATCTGGAGGGCTTGTGTAGGACAGGGTTAGATGGTTAAACCCAAGATTTATTGAAGAGTGTATTTAGGGTTTTGCTTTTTTCTTGCTGATGACTGCCCTCTCTGTCATTTTCTCTATTTTCCTTGGAATCTGTGGAGACTTAATGTTTGTGTGCCGTTTGTCCCGAGTTTGGCACAGCTGCATGCCCTGGATCAACGTCGGCTCTTAGGTCAAACTTTCATTAATAATTAAATTGAATTCATTCATAATCATGGATAATGATGATTATTAATCCTTTTGTAAATAATGTATTGAACAAAGTGGGTTATATTGGCTGTTGAGTCTAGTACAGTAGTAACTGTTGCCATAACTCATAAATGCTTCTCAAAATACTCGGCGCTTTCAGTTCCCATGTTGTGAAAACTGTGAACAATTCTTATCTTTATGTTGATTTGTGGGCCTGAAGTAAAGTTAGTTTAAAGCTGACGTTCTCTCAATGCTCCGGTTTTTTTTTAAAGAAGATATAGATGGATGGTAAAGAAATGGATGTGTGTTTTGTACATTTGGACTCCGGGCCGCTGACATGACCTGGAGCAGGCTGGAAAGAGTGCAGCTGTGTATCACTAGTCAGCACATCGTCCTCACATCTTCCTCCCTCCTACACTCCAGCTCACATTTCCTGGTTACACAGCTGAGAGAAGGTGTCCCAGGTCGCCGATGACTGCATGGGACACATCCCAGGGGATCTGTTTCATTGTCATCCACAGTTCCTTCCAATGTGCCGCTAGGTTTTTTTCCTCTCTCTCTCAAGGCACCGGTTCTGCCGTGGGACACGCTGGAAAGATAGAGACTAGTGAGTCAGAGAGAAAGTATGCACGATGTCATTCAGATAAAAATGATGTCATTCAAATAAAGTGTCCAATGAACACAGGGAGTTTCCTTATTGAATGTTTGGGTTTTAAAACGAATGGGTACGTCCAGGCTTCATTATACCTCAACCTCAATGGCATTATAACTTAGTCCAACCAAATGTTTAGGTGTCAGATGTCTATGTATAGGCTGCTTCTTCATTGATTCATCAAACCGTTTTAACCAATTGCTTCGACTGTTTCCTTTTGTATTATGCCTGGTGCTTTTAGGGGTAACCTTCCGTACATCGACACTTTGGCTCTGTTTCTCTCTCGGTTCGTCTCATGCTCAGTCTTCCCATGCTATTCTTTTAGGCGCGCATATCAGATTGAATTAAATGAAAGAGCCTATAAGAATAATTACATCCAGTTTTTGTCAGCCTTCGACACTAGCGAGTAGGCCGTTTCGTTGCCGTTAATTTACACTCAGTAAGGAGTAACCAGTTAAGGTCGGATTTGAATGCTAGATCCATGGGAGGAAGGCGTTTGAATAAGTGCAAAAATATACGCTAGGTCGTACAGGAGACCGTGTCTGGTTGCTATGGAGTTATACCTTGAATCCAAGGATACATACTGTTTGCAGAAATATAACCCTTATTGTGGAACCAAAGCCCACAGAGTCTTGCTCAATTTTACAATGCAACAGCACATGACTTGAAAGCAAGAGCGCAACTATGGCAGCTTACAGAGGAATCCTATTCTATGTGTCCCAGATGGACATATTGCGATGAAATGTAATGCCCATATTAATATGTAGTGCACCGAGGGCCGTGAATATTTGAAGCTTTACCAAACTACACGCCTGTGTACAAGGCATGTGCATGCATTTATGTTTACACCAAATACCAGCCATAGACACACACACACACACGCACGCACGCACGCACGCACGCACACACACATGCACATGTTCACAAACAAACGGTTGTCGGGGCATATCGCTACAAAATGGGGTGAGTAAAGTAACTCGAGAGCCATGGAGCTCTGGGAAATGGTGTAACTTCCCCAGTGCTTACACATATTTGCCAACATAATCCCCTCCTTCACCACATTGCAACAGTGAGGACTTGCAAATGGCTTTGCGCCGCTTCTTTGCTCAGATGCAATCAAGTCCTCTGAGACACTCTTTTAAAAAAAAAAACTCCGGGCCGTCTGCAAGATGTGCTCTTCTGATAAGAACCATGATGCGTACAAGTGTAAACATTCAATATTCTTCCCTCGCTGCCTGCGTGCCCTTTCGCTTTGCCAGCCTCCTATCGGAGCTTCTTTGGCTGCTGGCATTTCTTTCTTGTGAAATCATCTGTAATGCGATTGGAGTCAGAGAGGCATTTCGTATTTGATGTTGGTGTTCTGCACATCGCTGACAAATCTGGTGATGCTTTGTTGTGCATGAGCACCTTATGAATAAAGGAATGTTTGTTGGGGGCATTTTCAGGTAGTTTGTGTGCTTCCTCCTGTGTCTCCTCGGCTTATTTAGGGTCCCTTGTAATAAAGTTGAGTCATTACTGTACACTGTGTCCCCATTGGCCTGCCAGTTCACTGTAGCCGTGCCAATGATGCAGCGAGACCGCTGCGGTGGCTGTTGAAGAAGGTTCTGTGACTGGACCAAATTGTGTCACAGGGGGTTGTGCTCTTCTTTCAGAACCTGAACTTTAAAAGCCACTTCCTTTGACGCCCGCCTGCTACTCAGTAACCCCAAAATAGGAGGCACTTGAAATCTCCTCAGAGGGAAATAGTGAGATGTGAACAGATAGCGAGACCCTTGTTTAGCCACAATTTTTTCACTTCAATAACATATCTAGAATGAGGTAATTTAGATGTTTTTTCTGATAGCAAGAGACTTTCTTTAATTTATGTTTTTAGACTAGACTTCAACTTCCTATGTACAAATGTGTTTTAGTTTAAATACCTTTTGCAACTCGCATAATGCAGAACACAGTTGCCTGTCTTTCAACAGGAGCAAAAAAGCAGTACTCACAATTCCTGCTTTCACAGTTACGTTCATTGTTGAACGAAAGATAAAGTTGATTACTTTCAAAACCGTGTGGTTTAGCACCAATATTTCTGCAAGATAACTCCTAAAACCTTTCAAAGAGTATCACAACCTTAGGGCCTTCCTGTTGATTGGATGACTTACAAGTGCTCTTAAGTGATGTACTTACTATTCATGAGGGGTAATGTAATATATTATCGAAGGCAATTCTTTTTGAGTCCCTTTTAAATTACTTGCGCGTTGTACTCATATTTAGCATCATACAACTAAGAAACCATTCTAGAGATGGATCATATGTTAAACCTTTGATAAGGGTGTCTCACAGGTTAGGTACCTGAAGGTTCTAAATTGATTTATCATAAATGAATGCTATATGGGGTATTTAATATGATGCTATTTTGGTATTTTAATCCAATGATCCTTTAACCTTTATTTGAAAGAACATTTTTATTTTACAGAAAACTGGGAATATTACAAGGGTCATAATTTAGTATTCAGATTAACTATTTTAGATTATTTGTAATAAATTACTACCAAACACTATTTACAGTGGGGCTCTACTGATTATTCTAAAGTCTAAATTTAAAAAGTGACCAAGCCTTTTCTATTAGGGCTCTTCAACATTCGGACTGAAGAATTGGCCGTATCTAAACAAATCCATTTACAACAATTTTATTTTCATACAAACAGTATACAAACAAATTCTATAACAAATATTGTAATTGCAATCATGGTTTACTAAGTCCTCTCACTAATAAACAAGTTATGCACAAGTAAGGGCCAGATTACGGACTCTGTTTGGATTATGTGATGGTGGAAACAGTTTTATCCCTTATCAAAAGAGCTGTTAATGTGTACTTATTATTATTATTATATTATTATTATTATTATTATTATTATTTTCTTAGCTTGTAAATTGTACAGTACTGGTGTTAGGCCTCCTCAAAAAAAAAGATCCTGTGGTACAAAGTCTGTCACACGTTCCATTGAAATGCATGTCGCATAATGACAAGTAACATGATTTTTTACATTGGTTTACTCTGGTTCCAGACAAAATAACTCCATTTATCTTTTGTAATTGGGGGTTTGTTTTTCAGAACAACTGTCCTATGACACCATTACATCTGTCATTCATTTTATGTTTACGCCAAAATGCATGAAACAAGTAATCCAAATCAGCAATGCTGCCTTTCTGTGCCAAGATTGTTCCCAATGTACCACAGTTTCATCTCATTTACCATAGTTTGGCTAACAGACATCTGTCAGCCATGCTTTAGGTTAGCCAATTACCCTGTTAGTCCTAGTGTGTGATGTGCCACTCTCTGAATACTCGGCCGACAAAAAGCTTTAGCAGTTTATCCTCTCTAAATCTCTTCTTTTTTTTTTTTTTTACTCCATTACTGTCCGATGCTGACTGTATTGATTGGTGACAGAGTAAGTCGACCTGTCTGGTCAGGTTCATTACGCTTATTACCCACTTTGCAGAAAAGGTTTGCCAACGGAACATTTCACTTCCCTGCTTCTTTTCTATTTTGACTAGCTGCCAGAAACAAGCTGTGTGCAAACCTGATGCGGGTGCGTTTGGAGAATCAATACGAATCCACAAAAGGCTCAGGGACATTTTGGGAAACGATGCATTAAAATAGTGTGTTAGGACTTTCCATAGATGGCACTGCGAGAAGATTTGTTCAAACATATGAGTATTTTTTAAGTTTTGGGATGTGTGGTGTTTTAAGTACCTAGTAAAACAACATAACTACAAGACTAACAGAAAGACCCAGTGCTGGAAAATGCATGACACTACTGATGTATAGGGAAATGTTGCTTGTTTGAATTTTATGTTTTTAAACTAGCCAAGCGTCCTATTTAAAAGGTGTTCAGTAATGTTTAAAGAGATATGAAATCCCATAATAAACATATTTATCTTTCTTTCATATGAAGTTCCTCTGCTTGAAGAACATCAGGACCTTCCTGTTGGCGTGTGAGACATTTGGCATGAAGAAAAGTGAGCTATTCGAGGCCTTTGACTTGTTCGACGTGAGGGACTTTGGAAAGGTAAGCCCCACCCCCATGCATATTGCAGATTTTATAGTGTGGTCTTCATACTGTAACATAACAATTCAAATCGAGCTAACCCATACTGTATCAGCTTAAATATTATGTTGCAACATGGCAAAATTGTTACCACGCATTCCAAAATGATTGTTTCTTGCTCTTGTTAAGTCATTCATAATTAAAACACATTTGGAAAACTGACAAGTTGCTCCCTTCTCTCAAATGTCTGAGAAGGATTCCCATGAATATTCAATAAAGGGAATATACAGCCTCTATCTGATAATATGCCAAGAACTCATAATCATTTTTACGTAATAAAAAGCATATGCAAGTGGTCAGAGGTAGGCCTTAATTTCATAGTGTAAGAAAACTATATGAAAATTATTCGTGTATGGTAGTGTGTGCATATTATTACCCAGTACTGAGCCAAGTTATATTTTTTCCATTGAATAGGTACATTGAACAGAAAGACATTTTAAGAAAAACCAGTTGATCTTTTTAATTACCGAACAGTAAATTATCTCCTGTCACTTACATCATCTTTGTCCACTTCTTACCGCTGTCTTATTACTTGTCCCTGCTGTTGGGGGTTTAATAGTCTGGTCCTAATAGTTACCTTTTCTCACTCAATTTACATAAAAAATACATTTTTGAAACACATATTTGCCTAAATCTCTGTTAAATATATTCTTAATTACTTTGGTAAGGTCACTTAACTAAATCCCACCTCGTGCAGATGGAATTGGACAGCTCCGAATTTGGGCATTTAGCTAGCCCCATAATACTCGGATGACTTGGCTCATGGAGGCTAATGGAGTGGAGAGACTAGCAAATGGGAGACGCTGCCACTCACCTGCGTTTAGGAGTCCAGATTTTAGTCGTGTTCCTGTGATTCCAAAATGGACACAGCGATCCTGGTGAATAAAACATAACATGCGTTTGTTTGTGTGAGACGTTGTGCTGTCGCTTCTAATGACCTCCTGTTTTCCTGAACATCTTGTGATGTTCTTGTGAAAGATGAAACTGTCGCCTTCTTCGATAATAGACCAAGGCTGTTCATCTTACAACAGACAACG
>JAVQIZ010074661.1:20000-22253 GCA_036023535.2 Galaxias brevipinnis
TGTCACATGCTCACAAACCTCATGTTACATTAAGTATTCTTCCTTGGTTTTGTGATATTTTAGATGAAACAACGATCATGTTAAATAAATCTGGACTGACAAATGGATTTCATTTTTCGACATGTTTCTTGAATGTACCTTGTGCATTTAAAAACAAACATTGGAATGCCACTATTGCTTCACAACCGCTTGTTTATAGCAATATTCTTAAAAGTTCATCTTGTACATGCACGATTTAAGTCACTTGTCTATGAATACAGTTCAGCGATTCTGTGTTTTAAATCAAATTGTTTGAATGGGGTTGGACCAAAAACCCCATTTCAGAAATACATATAGAATTGAGGCCTGGACGGTTTCAAGCAATTCATAGATGTTTAAGTGTTCAATACACTTTCCATAGTGTGTGTAAATCCCTTTGGATAGCACCACCACATACTGCTACATAGTGCCAAAGCATCCAGGGCATTTGGCACATAGTATTTGGGGCTTCTCATGTCAACTGTTTTCTGTCACTGTGAACGTATTGTTTATGCACGTATGGCTTATAGGCAAAGACAGTTAAACCTTCACCAAACAGGCTGAGGCCATCTCAATGTTTATTCTAGAATTATTTGAATTATTTTTAAAATAAATATATTTGAGTCCTAAATGTTTTAGTTTTTTACAGAAAAAGGGTCTGCCACCTTGTAGTCTTCAAACGATGCTTGCCCGATGCTAATCTATGTGCGTGGCTATCTGGTAGGATTGGTAGATCTACAGGAAGGGAATAGACATAACTGCAGTGGCCTATGATAAAAATCCACCAAAGAATCACATACATTCAATGCTGAATCAGAAAACACAACGGCGGCGCAGACGAGAGACCCAGAGCCTCGTTAAAAAAAGCCACAGGCTCCACACACCGCTGTCCCATGCTAATGTTATTAGCCTATAAAACATTCGCTTTATGATTTCCTTTCTCTTTGTTGACTTTGGGATTTATTGAACCTCCTGCCGAGCGGGGCCCATCACGGCGTGCTCAACACCCGGGCGCTCCCCTCCGACAGAGCAGGACCCATAAAATGGCTGACACGTATACGGTTGTGAGGAAGCGCAGTGAGCGATGGCCGCGTCTGGGCCTTTGTTTACCAGTATGTGGCAGTGGGCTGAAGAGACAGATGGCAGGGTTGCCTCGATCCTGATGAACACGTTAGGGAGACTAACTACCTCCGAGAGCTAGACAGCTGGGGGAGATAGGAGGCCTTCCAGACAGTAGGATACCACTGAAGGCGTGAGGGTAAAAGCAGGTTCTCTCATTGCCATCAATGGAGAGGTCAGGTGTTCTTCAGACTTAAAAAGCCATGAGAATGTGGCTAGAGTAAGGTGGAAGATGAGGGTCAATTTAAGATTTGACTTGGGGCTTCATATTGTCCTTTGAAAAGGGTGTGTTTTTTAAGAGTAAAAAAATAGCTAAAACATTGTCAGGTTTTAAGCGGTGTAGCTGCCAAATTGCCTGTATTCCCTTACCTGCTGGGACAAAGGAGAACATCCTAGCAGTTCCCAGACATCGGCACAGCGTTTGATGTTCTCCGTGATGTCAGCGATTGTCAAGACACATTGGAGTCCACTTCAACCACTTAGGTCACTTAGCTATCCATCCCCTCATTCCCAAGAGCCTATCGGACTTTCCTGATGCACGGCCAACTTAAAAGAAGGCCAGAGATCCATGTGTAAAACTCTTAAGATCAACTGTTTAGGGAGGAGTGGTATCTTTGTCAACGTAGGCGGGGAATTCTTAACTGAGCCTTCAGGAGCCTAATTTTACATTGTGATCAGCTGGCTCAACGGTTCTCAGTTACATTATTAGTACGCGTGTCTTTCAAGTCTCCACCACCCAAAAGGATGAGAAGATGCACTTGGTTGGTTTAAAATAAAGACCTACAGCATTATGGGGTTTGCCTTGAGGGCCTTGCTCCCAGTTCACCATGCCTTCGAAAGCTGCTCCCTCTGTTTCATTTGGGTACTGTGTGGCAGAGTGTTTTGTTCACGATCATCCAGGGAACCAGATGATTAGATAATGGAAATTGTGTTTGCCATACAATAGTGGGTGGATTCAGCTGGCTATATCTTTGGCATGACCACCGCTGCGCACTCCATGAGGAAAACAGGGATATAGTCAGCCTGGGAATACAATGGGGAACAGTTCCTGAATGCCTCGCGATGTCTCCAAGGAGCTAACTCTCTTAAGCAATCAGCAGGCTGGATGGTAGAGAG
>JAVQIZ010074662.1:0-14814 GCA_036023535.2 Galaxias brevipinnis
TGTGTGTGTGTGTGTGTGTGTGTAGAAGTAAGTAAGCCGTCAGTAAGTGCCACAACATTCCTTCTAAGCCAACCTGAAGCCTTTTCTGGTTTAAATAATGGATCCGCTGGTTTTTAAACAATAACATGACTTTTGAGAGGATGGCAGTGGCCTACATCTCACGAGGACAGATAGCTACTGGCTGTCACTTCTGGTGACATCACTCTCTAACCACATGGCTGCGTCAGCCAGTCACTCACACTGCCTGAGGAAAAAAGGCAACACAGCAACACACGAGCGCATGCAGTGACATTTCCAGCTGGAGGACACGCTTGTCTCCGGCTTGAAGTCAAAGGCATCTTCACAACGCCGAGAAAAAGAGAAAAGGGGGGGAACAAGTTGCTGTTTCTTACCTCATGAAATAGCAGATCTTCAGTCGCGTCCTTTGGCAGTCACCACCTTGGCAGTCGCGGTACGTGGGGTTCGGTTAAGGAGGTTTAAAGGTTCCGGTCACTGACACTTAAACACTGACTGTGATGACAATACAACATTTCCTTAGCCGATAAAGACATTCCACAGGGAAAGGAAATACAGTCTTTTGATTCAAAACTAATCATTTCGTGTAGAAGTTAAATAAGTAATAAGCTTGACAAATGTGAAAATGTTAAGGCATAACAGCGTCTTTGTCCTTTGTCACATGAAAGAGGTTCCCCCTTCCTCTTTTGAATTCTCCCAGAAAGCCTCTCAATTACCCTTTCATCTGTGTCGTGGCATTCCTTCTTTCTGCAAAACTCGAAGGCTACGGGCAGAATATCCCAGAACTAGCACACACGCACACAAACGGGGGGGGGGGGAGAAAGCCTGGCGCAGTGGCGAGTAATATTTCCAGGGTTGTTGATTAATGATCTGTTTCCAGTAACTAACTGAAGAGGCCTCACAGTGATCCCGTCCCTGCTGAGTGATTGATTCAACACCACGATGCTCAAGACAACAACCACAGGCTTCTTACTGCCCTCAGGGAAAACCTATCCAAGAGGCTCATCTTCTGGCATAACATCATGGTCCAGTAGATAAATCATACAGACAAGGTGCAGAATGCTATTGGCTAACATTTCTATTAGATGATTACTAGCACTTCAAAGTTTACCAATCTGGTTTGTATTTCCCTCTAGGGAAGAAAGTACTGTACCCATAGAATTCAGATGAGTAGAACGGACATGCATGTTCAAAGCTAGTGTCCACCGGGGGCAATTTGTGTCCTTTATACCCAAATAAACAAAAAAATTAATGGAAATTGTTTTTGTTGTCTCTTTTAACAACAAGGGTGTAAACAACATAGTCCCGCCTGAAATCACCATGAATTAGCTTTGCTGTCCGATCTAGTCACTCTAAATCTATCTATCTACATAGTAATACCATTATCTGTTGCATTGCTCTTGAGTGCCACATTGGCAGGAAACATGCATAGCCTGATCTATCTTAGTGAAAGGTAATGTAGTATATGCGAACTAGGAAAATAGGGGCAACAGATCAAATTTCTGACATGGATACAAACTAACTTTGAATCTGAACAATTTCAGCCGAAAAAAATAAAAATAAAAAAATCTATAAATAGGCTCAAACCCAATATTTACAACCATAAACTAGCAATCGAAAAACACCCACTTATGTTGTTAACCAACAACAAAAACAACCACATGATACAGATCCTAGGCCATACAATCCTCTCCTAAACCAGGCAATTAGGGCTCCGTGCTGCGCTGTTCCCAGTGTGTCTCAGAGTCGGTAGGAATGCACGTGGAAGGATATATCAGGAGCAGCTTCCCGGCCAGCTCTGTGGACGTGACATACCAGCGGTGCATCAGCAGCAGCGTGCGGGGAAGATGGTTGGCCTGCAGCTCCCCTCTGTCGTCTGCCGGGGGAGAGATAACACATTGTTGTTGGTGTCCACGACACCCAGACAATGGGCTACAAGCAAAGCTCAGGATCAGAGATAAACACAGGCAAGACATGTTTTTTTTTGAGGGGGGGGGGTTCTACTTTCTAAGGCGAAAGGAGGATCTGTAGTCCATATTTCACTGTGTTATAGTCAAATAGTCAAAACTCATGAGTACTTAAAAAAATGTTTTAGGAAAATGTATGAATTCATACAATATTTACAAAATAGGATATGTCACAAAGGTAAGTGGACCTTTTGAAAAGGGCCTTAGAGTTTGCGAATGATCCACTCACTCACCAAAAGCCTGGATGCAGGCCTCCATCAACGTGTTGAGGGAGGCTGCCTTTCCAAACGGGAAGGTTCCCATGGCAGCGAGGAATCGGTGGCGGTGGGGGGCCGCGGCGGCTCCTCACATGTGGAGTGGAGACAGACGGCTTCACGCCCTCCGGGTGGGAGAACGCATGGCTACACCTCCACAGCTGCGGAGGTCAGAGGGCACCGCCCGCTGCTTATACACTCTCAACCAATCAGGAGCTTCCTGATAGATAGTGAGAGAGATGAGAGATATAGACAGAGACAGAGACAGACAGAAGGTGAGAAAAAATGCAAACTAAAATTACATGGCTCTTTGTTACACCAAAATGTACAATATTGTATACAGACTGAAACTGCAATTCATACTTTGGACCATATTAGCTGAGCATTTTGTGGAGATTCTCATTTTCTGTGCTACTGTTATAGACACAACCTGAGAAAGTAAAACATGCTGATTGAACATGTTTTAAGGCCAACTAAGTGATTAATTTTTTGCTCCTTCATTTAGTTTCTCACTTTCCATCTCTCTCATGCGCACGCACGCACACACACACAGACACACACACACACACACACACACACACACACACACCTTTCTGCGTGTGTTCTAGAGCATTTTGTCTGCAGGAGACAGGTCGTTTGCTGAGAATTCCCATGGCAGCCATCAATTTTTTATGACTTTTCTGATGTGCACAGTGCGTGATATCAGCCAAACGGCACCATAATTCCATACACATTGCATGATAACCTTCTAGCCCAGTGAGTTGGACAAGAGCTATCCATCTCTGTCCCATCCATTGACCCTCGTAAACCACAGCATTGTGTGGGTTTTACTCTCACGTCTGGGATGAATACAGCGTAATGTCAGTACCTACATGTTACCAGTATATCAGGCCAATTATCACACGTGAGAGTTCTTTTTGGAGCCAAACAATTCTATGAAGCTGTTGAACGAGGATTAGCGGTGCATTGTGGGAGCAGGGGAACGAGTCGCGGGCCGTTCGGGAACATGTTAGTGGCTCCGTGCGTAATCAGTCGCCGTCATCTTGGTGAGCCAGACTCAAGACGTCATCAGGCCAACATTGTAGTTTATTTTGTGACACTTGTGTCAATATAAACACTGGACATTGCATGTGTGTGTGTGTACTTTTGTGTTCTTTGCCATTCAATCAAGTCATTTTCCCTAGATGTGAAGCCGTCGGGCTATCTGTAAATGGAGAACATAAATCTGACAAGAAAGAAAGAAAGTCTAACCTTTACTAACTAATATGTTTGGCACGTCTAAGGACTGTTTGCTAGAGTAATGGACTTTCATTCATATCCCTGACTGATGGCAGCTACTTTAATGAAGTTTCTTCCAACAACATAATATGTGAAGTTTTGTCAGCATTTTTGGGGGGATTAGATTAGCCCTAAATGGAAATAAAATATAGCATGCAGAGGTCCAAAACGTCACCCTTCAGTAATACATTCTCTGCTACATATTGAAAAAGCATAGATGAATAAAACTTGTTTTAAATGTGCTATTAAAATGCTAAATGGATAAGGGAATACAGCACAAAGAAGGGAATACAATACACAACCCATCCAGGAAGTGTTCGGTGCCGTAGAGATAATCTGTGTCTGTCAGGTTATTCCCCAGCCAATCATTGCTGTGAAGAGTAACAGCTGCTTCCTGTTGTCGTAATGGACATCACTGCCCTCAAGTCCCACCCCACCCAGTCTCATTTCAACTAATTTGTTTTTCTTAATACAACTCAAAGCACAAACCTGTGTACAAAACCTTGTACACTGGCCTGTTCCTCATCTACAACTGGGTGTCATTATCAGTTACAATTGAATATAATACTTGGACAATTACAGTATGTTTTCAGTCGAGTTTTATACCTTCATGGGTGCATATTCTTTGATGTATAAATAATATAAATTAGGTATTAGACAAGTACTACAAGTTAGTTAGTGTTTATTGCGAGTGAAATATAAAAAAAAAACTGA
Source organism: Galaxias brevipinnis (assembly GCA_036023535.2). Taxonomy (NCBI): domain Eukaryota; kingdom Metazoa; phylum Chordata; class Actinopteri; order Galaxiiformes; family Galaxiidae; genus Galaxias; species Galaxias brevipinnis. The sequence continues at coordinate 4,229 of JAVQIZ010074662.1, forward strand.
TGTATTTGGCTGCTTTCTGTCCTATGTTTTTTAGGTAAAGAAGGAGACAACAAAATACACTTCTAAATCTACACACAAAATACACCTCTATTCCTACACACAAAATACAATTCTATTCCTACACACAAAATACAATTCTATTCCTACACACAAAATACACCTCTATACCTACACACAAAATACACCTCTATACCTACACACAAAATACAATTCTATTCCTACACACAAAATACACCTCTATATATACACACAAACTACACCTCTATATATACACACAAAATACACTTCTATACCTACACCCAAAATACACCTCTATACCAACACACAAAATAAAATTCTATTCCAAAACACAAAATACACCTCTATTCCTACACACAAAATACACTTCTATACCTACACACAATACACCTCTGTACCTACACACAAAATACACCTCTATACCTACACATAAAATACTATTTTATTCCTACACACAAAATAAACCTCTATTCCTAAACACAAAATACACTTCTATATCTGCACACAAAATACACCTCTATCCCTACACACAAAACACACCTCTATTCCTACACACAAAACACAATTCTATTCCTACACACAAAACACAATTCTATTCCAACACACAAAACACACTTTCTAAATTCAGTGCTCATGAACATTCACATGAACAGACTGAACACCTAGGACTATTTTGGAGCCCTCCCATCTCATTGCGGGGTGTTATCATGAGGGAAATGTGGGTCACCATCTGTTCACCCAAGGTGTTCACAGTGTGTCATATCTTATCCGTGAAGGTAAAAGAAAAAATGTAAAAACAAAGACATGGATACTGGGTACAAGAATGGTTTTCACAGTACACCCAAAGAAGACACCAACAACACAAAAACAACAACTCAATTATAGAAAAAAAGACTTATACTGAAAGAGCTCATCATGGTGGATATCTTTCCCCGATCACTAAGCATAGCTGGTCACCTTTTGTGAAGTAGCGTCACCGTCTATTGTCTTAGGTCCCTCGGCGTTAATCCGAGAGAGCCAGCTCAATTAGCAGTCTAGATCCTGTGGGACGAAAGCATCCTTCGCAGTGAACAAACACATCTGGTTTCAGGTTTCAGACACAATGCTCGTGCTAAGAGGACGTTGCCATACAGGCAACTTATCAGGGGGTGGGGTGGGGGGGTAATACGATTTCTTTCATCAAGTAGGCTGCTTCCTTTCTGCCTTTACGTCTTAACAACTGGGGTTAAGGAACACAAAGTTAAGAAGCCTATCGTAGCAGAGAAGGTCATTTCAAACCACGCCAGTTCCTTACTTCTGGTCCTGTAATCAAATCCAACGGAGGTTTGTTTTTCAATCAGAATGTTCGTCTGTAAAATACACAGACAGAACGCTCTTCAGATGCTGCATTCATACATCCCGACACCCACCTGGTGACAGATTTTCTGTCTGTCATGGACTTGCGGCCACGGCTGGCTACTGTCTAACATAAAAAAAGAAGTTGATAGAATGGGGCGAACATACGGAGCTGACATTCAAAATGTTCTTCCATGGTTCTTTGAGGTTCTTGTGTTACAGGAAGGGGAGAAGGCGCTGACATGGTTTTACCAACGCGGGCGTGCGTGTTTGGGTCATCTCTTCCCTTTAGCATGACTTGTGCTTTTCGTTTCAACAATGGAGCACTGTCTTGGCCTGTGGCTTACTTACGCATAGACACACAGCCTGCTGAGCCAGCACAGAGGCACACACACACGCACGCACGCATGCACGCACACACACAAACGCGAAATGTGTAAGAACTGTAACACACACATGCATGTAGGAGAGCCAACACAGTTGTGTGCAGTGACACGTGCCCGTGTGCAAACATACACACACAGAAAAAACAGTCACACATATACAAGGTCTCACAAGCTTTCTGAAATCTTTGATCTGACAGGTAAACCGAGACAGGCAAGACGAACTGACAGGCAGGCAGAGAGGCCAGCAGGTGGAAAGACAGGCAGGCAGGTAGAGAGACAGGCAGGCAGACAGACAAGCAGTCAAACAGGCAGGCAGAGAGATACAGACAGACAGACAGCTCCAACAAAAACTGTCTCTGTCTCTGTCTCTGCTGAACTTCCAGCACAAACCCAACATCACTTCAGCCCCATGAAGACAGCCAGAAGAGAGCTATGGGACCAACACCATAGACAGTGCCTGGACAACCTCTGCTGAACTGACAAACACCACACAAAAAAAACAAGGCACACCTTTCTCTCTCATTTACTTACACAAGAGTGCAGTGTCTAACGGTCAATCAAATCTGACCAAATACCACAGCATACACACACACACACACGCACAAATCAAACAATTCAAACTCACCACAAACCAGCAGTGGAAGGAAAAGGCAGTCCTCCCACGGTATGTATAGGAGATCCTCCTCCTTTGGATGAGAAGCTGTGCTGGGGGGAGATCTATGAGGCAGATACTGCAGGGTGCTGCTGCCGAGTTCCCTGCTAGACTACACATTAACTACAGTACCTCCCTCCTCCCCTCCTCCTCCTCCTCCTCCTCCCCTCCTGTTTGTAAACACTGCCCGCAGCCCCGCAGCAGTGGAGCAGCTCTGACATGTGACCCAATGCTCTCCGTCAAATCACAACAGGAGGCTCTGCCGGCGGACGCGCACACACACACGCGGACATACACGCGCACACGTGCACACACACACACACACACACAGAGAGAGAGAGAGAGATAAGCTGTAACGGACTTTCAGAGAAATGAGGGGACATGCGACACACGGATGCAGTACGCATGCACGCACACAGTCGCGTTTAACTCACACGCAAGAAAAGGTCAAGGAGGAACCTAAACGAAAGGGTACGACTTCCAGACCTGAACACATCAGACTACCACGGGGGAGGGGGGGGGGGGGGCCTGCCGCAACAGACAGCGGTGTGGGGCAAATGTTTAGACCGCACCAGGCTAAGAGAGTTGGCAACAGTAAGCACAGCAGCTGGCCCTAACCCCGTGTGTGAGTGTGTGTGTGTGTGTGTGTGTGCGTGCGTGTGTGCGGGTATGTGTGTATTTGATTGTGCGACGTGTGTTTTAGCAGCATGGCCCCGTTCACCTTGGCGTGCCCCCTCTGATAGTGGTGTGGATAATGACATTAACAGCGGACTCCAGACCAGCTCGTTTCGCCTCCAGTGGACGTTGGACAACTGTTGCTAAGGGGCTGCCGAGATCACCTTCTGACGGTACACTAGTTGGCTGACGGCACATTTCATGAAAAGTATATGCTGACAATGTAGCGGGATAGCTACAATCTCATCAAGAATTCACAAATACTTTCAAAACCGTCAAACAGGTACGTCAGTGTGTGGCTCAGCCTGGCTCTATTGGACTATGGGGCTAAATAAAAACAACAACAATATTAAAGAACAACAACAACACCAACAACAACATCAACATTGCACGAGCAGTCTGAGGTGTCAAACATTTAGTAACAAAACAAAAAGGTTTAGGAAGATGTTCCATAGTAACTATTCTACTGCTAAGATAACATGATAGTAAGGTGATCCGTAGAGTTTATTCTACTTCTTAGATAACATGATAGTAGATGTTCCATAGTGTAATAGTATCTATTCTACTGCGTAGATAACATGATAGTAAGGTGATCCGTAGAGTCTATTCTACTGCTTAGATAACATGATAGTAGATGTTCCATAGTGCAATAGTATCTATTCTACTGCTTAGATAACATGATAGTAAGGTGACCCATAGTATAATAATATCTATTCTACTGTTTGGGTCCAGTAAACACAATGTCTTTAGGCTACAGTAAACACAATGTCTTCAGGCTACAGTGAACATAATGTCTTTAGGGTACAGTAAACACAAGAATGAATATAAAAAAGGTGGGGGTGGGGGGTGGGGGGGGTTTCTACAAAACAAATCCAGGAAACAAACCTTTTTCTTTTCCCGTTTTTTGACAATGACGTTTCCTCTATTGAGCTGAATAAAGGGCTTCCCCTGCATCCATTTGCATAGGCTCAAATGACAAATGTCCGAAAGGAGCAATATAAATATGAATTTAAAGAGGTGACTGTATTTTTAGACAGAAAGAAAGACCTTTGTTGATAACTGTTTTTGAAAAACATGTAACTTGTTAGCTCTTTAAGAATCATTGATATAAGGAATCCTCACTGTCATATGACACTCCAATCGTCATTACGGCCAATTCACCTCGACTGATAGCCTACACAATGGAAGTGCGTGTACACACACACACACACACACACACACACACACACACAACACATGATTGTTGTTGCACAATATACAATTCATGAGGCAAATTTCCTGTTAAAATAGTCTAATATGTATACACATATTAGTTTTTTCTTTCCATTCCCTTTCTCAAAAAAGAAATATACAAAACTCTTTTGTGGATTGACATAACGGAAGCCGTTTCCAATGTATGGTTCGAGCAAATGCACTAATTATCTGCCACAGAGCAACCTCTATGGATAAGAGCAAGAACAAGTCTACCACTGGTCAGAACACCATTAAAACAATAGCTTTTTCATATTGAAATGAGTGGAAAGTTCAAGTGGTTTCTGATAAATGTTCTGGTCTCCACGCATTATGTAAAGGTGTCCAACAGAACAGACACAAAGTGTTATGCTACATTAATCTCATTACTTAGCTTGTTTGTTAATGGAGTGTGTATGTATTCCTGTCTGTGTGTGTTTGAGAGACAGACTGCGAGTGTGTGTGTGTGCGTTTGCACTAAGAGTGTGTGTGTATTCTTGTCTGCCTGTGTTTGAGAGACAGACCGTGTGTGTGTGTGTGTGTGTGTGTGTGTGTGTGTTTGAACTAAGAGTGTGTGTGTATTCCTGTCTGCGTGCGTTTGAGAGACAGACCGTGAGTGTGTGTGTGTGTGTGTGTGTTTGTGTGTGTGTGTGAGCTAAGATGCCTCGATCTCTATAGATAAACCAGGAGGCCTGTGTTGAAGTGGGCTCTCTCACAGGTATGCAGTGTGTGTGTTAAGAGATAGAGAAAGAGAGCGCTTGAGAGAGACAGAGAGAGACAGAGAGAGCGAGAGAGAGCTATAGAGAGCTAGAGAGAGAGAGCGAGAGAGAGAGAAGCCTGAGGAGGCAGACGGATGGAATCTCAATGGAGTGCCCCCCCTTGCCTCTTATCTCGTCTCGGTTGCCTACGGTAACGGAGCTCTGCGTTCTGGACATAGCTCTCGACAGGCATGTTCTGCAACGGGCCACTTTAAGCAATGCTCGAAACACGTATCTCATTTAAAACGGAAGCTCATACTCATTTTCCTGCTCTGCTCAAATGCAACTCAGTGGAATGGCGGTGTAATGTATGCAGGTATTCATTTGTGTGTGAGAAACATCATTATAATGTCCACGGAGTGCAGTATTATTGTACAGGTCAAATGCTCAGCTCAACACAGGACAGCCTTTTGAACAGAGCATCGCCGCAGTGCAAAGGCCTCACAAGGGATTTCGTTGATAAAGCATTACCATACACAACTGCATAAGACTTGCAATGTGTATACACTGTATACTGATGGTGCGGTATGTACGGATATACTGCATATGAAAAGTGAATTCTCCTGAAACTCCGCAGCCAACACTGACCAGTAAAACACGCTACCACATAAAGGATTAACGAGTGGAGTCAACATGAGGTGAAATCTCTAGCAGCTATTAAGCTATACCCAGACTGTTTTAGCGCCTAACCTTGTAAGCAGCCGAGTCTAGTCCCGAGAAATCAAGACGAGGTCTCCAAAAAGTCCGTTCCCCTTCCGTCCATGAGTCCTCTCTGGCAGGACGGGACGAATCCTTGTGAAGTTGCCGGGACCCGTTCTACTCTTTCCAGCCGTCGGGGCTAAAAAAAAAAACACACTGGAAACTAACGGTCTTCGAGAAAACCCAGTCGACCCCACACCTCCACACGTTGCCCTCCACTCTCTCTCCACCTCTCCCTCTCCCTCTCTCCAGCGCAGCGCCGTGGGCCAGTGAGCTAAGGGCCAGACCGCCGAGGGTAGCCAACCCCTCTGTGGGGGATTGTTTGTGTAAATGGCATGTAGACTTCCTCCTATTCTTTCCCGACTTAGTTTTCCGGCCCGTGTCAGTGCGCGCTCCCCTAAGCCCCGCAATGGCCGAGAATAGACACCCCACAAGGTAAAGTGGAAACGCGCGGGGCAGGAAATGTGTCACAATACGTTCAGAGAAAGGAGGGGTTAAAAAGGAGAGAGAGGTGGGGGGGGGGGGCTGTTGTTATGCTTCTGTCCCTGTGTGTGTGTGTGTGCGTGCGTGCGTGCGTGCGTGCGTGCGTGTGGCCTGTTGTTTGGCTTCTGTCCCTGTTCCTGTCCATGTCCCATGTGTGTGTGTGAGTGTGTGAGAGAAAGAGGGAGAGAGGGAGAGAAAGAGAGAGCGTGAGACAGTGTGTGTGTCTCTGTATCTTATCCATTCATATGGATCCCTCCACCAGAACTACTCTGAGGTAAATCCAAACATCGTACTCCGACATCAGCCGGCGGATTTAACTTTTCCAGGAGCCTGACATTTTAACTGACGGACACAGTAGGAGAACCAATAAGACAAAGGGACGAGGCAGTGAGGGCTCGCCCCCTTACCAGTTACCTCTGGTTACAGTGAGGTTATTTGCAAGAGCTGGCCACAGTGTCCGAATGAGAACAATAAATTTAGGAATCTATGAAGGCAGTGAGGAATTAAGTACTAGGATCACACACCCTTGTGCGTTCTGTTTCTGTGTGTGTGTGTCTGTGTGTGTCTGTGTATGTCAATGTTTGTGTGTGTGTCTGTATGTATGTGTCTGTGTCTGTATGAGTATGGAGGTGTGTGTGTGTGTGTGTGTGTGTGTGTGGGGAGGGGGGTATTTGGGGGCCAACCCCAGCCCTCTCTATCTATCGTTTTTTGCACATTGTTTTGTCTTCTTCTGCTTCTAAAAATGATCCTACCTAAACATAAACAATGACAGCATATCCTGTGACCCGGGCACGTGAGTACAGGCCCACAATAGACCCTACGCATCAGCCAATCAAGGGACAGGTTTCCTCATGCAAAGCCAGTGATTGGCTGGAATAGTGTGTAGATAGACATGGGATTAATAGTTTTTCTGCTTGCAATGCAATAGATAACGGTCCCATTATGTTTGGGAACTGGATATACACTCATGTTTGGAGGCAACACTACAATGTTTATGATAGGCCAACTACGATTGCATAAAGATTTTGAACATGATACATATTTGTGACTGTTGAATGAAGTGGACCACAGGTCTTCCCTGAAGCAAAGCAGGGCTGGATTATCAATCATTTATCAGTGTGAACAAGTACTATGGTTCCAATCAAATAGTGATTAAGAATGAATAATAAATCGGTTCCGTTTACAGTTAACCAATTAATACCCCTGCTGATTTTTTTTTTTTAAAGTGATATAACAATATAGGCTCCAGCCCCCCCCGCGACCCTGCATAGGATAAGCGGTGTGGCTAACGGATGGATGGATGGATGGATTACAGTATAAAATCAGTTTGCATCCGATTCAAGGCAATTTAGCAAAAGATCTTCAGCTGTCCAGTATATATATATACTGTATATAACGATATATAAAAATCAGTCTAGAGTCAAGGCCATTCAGTTGACAGTGCTCCCCAATGTTCCTCCACTGCTTCTAATGGTCAGTCTCCACAATGAGCCCGTGTGTACAGTATCACTTCTTGTTTTGAAAAACATTGTTTGCCCATCCTTGTGTTCCTGTCACGCACTTCCACTCATCCATAATGCACCAGCCGCGACTTACGACGCCATGATTAATGCATGCAAATCTTTTATACAATATTTCCCCCTTTGCATGGTTCAGAGCATGCACACAATGCCAAACCACTTGGTGGCCGCTGAGAGTTCCACCATGCATGCCAAAGCATGCCTATGAGCGGCCATGGATTCAGGGAACCAGACGCACAGCATCTTGAGGCCTATGGCTGCCCGGACCCCTCAGAGATCACTGGAAAACACTGCGTTGCATTGTGGGAAAAAAGCTGGTTATTCCACACGAGTGGGCTTGGGCAGCCACCTGTAAACTGTCCGCTGCGGTGTGTGTGTGTGTGTGTGTATGTGTGTGTGTGTGTGAGCTTAGTTAGATATGTGCATGCACGTGTATTGACCAGTGTGAGTTTGAGCCCGTGTGTGTATTCATATTTGTGTATAACGCATGTGTGTTTGTGCTAGTACGAGGTCCATCTGTGTGAGTGTGTGAATTTCTATGCTTTATACTCCCTGTTGCATGTGTGTGCATGTGTGTAGTTACAAATGTGCTCCATGTTTGTGTATATGTGCAGTTGCACCTGAGGTTCATGCTCTGTGTGTGTGTGTGTGTGTGTGTGTGTGTGTGTGTGTGTGTGCGTGTGTGCGTGTGGTGGTGGTACCAGTCAGCTCAGGCCAACAGCAGGGGAACATGGGACATCTGATGGCATTTAAGTGCTTTCTGTTGTTCCACCCATCCATCTCCTACTGAGTGTGTGTGTGTGTGTGTGTGTGTGTGTGTGTGTGTGTGCGTGTGTGCGCGTGTAACTGACAAGGTTGTGTCCCTCTCCTTCACCGCCCGACAGCAGCAGAGTCGGCACAAGTAGAAACGCCTCCTTCCATACTGACCGCAACGGAGGGCTTTGCACATCTATTTCCACTAGATCTACGTGTGTGATCTGTATATCTACAGATCTATGTATCTACACTGTGGGGGTTAGATGAAAGGCCTACTGGAGGTATCGATAGAGCACGTCTGACGTTGGCCGACTTTCTGTCTCTCTAGGTCCTCTGCTCCCCTCAGGACAGAGACACGCACACAGATAGCGTTCACATGTGAACTCCTGAATTCCTAATTGGTGAAATACTTCACGTCTTCAGAGGCTGCCAGCTGGGTAGAGCAGAACGACGCTGCATTATAAATAATCCGTCAAACTATAACTAATTAACTAATACAGTTGTTTGGCGTTGTTCGTTCTATTGCGTTCCGTTACGAATCTTTTTTGGGGGTTTTGTGTACTCCTGGCTGGGAGACCAAATTCTGGGACAGTCAAAAAAAATCCAGATATTATGTAAGGGGGGAGGGGGGGGTCGAGACCCTGTCACCCATTGTCTCCAAACAAAAACAACCTTCATCCTTTTTGTTTGCCTGCCCCTGAAAGTGTCTCCCTCACCACAGAGTCAATGAGATACAGACAAGCCCGTGTGAGAAGCTGCCAGCAGGCGCGCGCGCACACGCACGCACGCACGCACGCACGCACGCACGCACGCACGCACGCACGCACGCACACAGTCCCACTGTCCTTTTCTTTCTCTATAAATAGCTTGAGAGTTTACTGGAAACAAGAGCCTAACCTCACGACTGCTCTGCAAATAATCATCATTGTAGCCTTGCTGAGGCCGAGACAGAGTGGGACGGAGAGGGGGACAGGGAAGGAGAGGGAGGTAACGAGGGATGAAGAGGGAGAGGTGGGGAGCGAACGAGAGATATGGGGATTAGGAAGAAATACTGTAAGTTGTCTGTGAGTGTAAGTGTTTTGAGTTCTTTTTTTTAACGCAAGGTTTTGAAGACGTTTCTGAGTGTTGTGTCTAAAGTTTTGAAAAACGTGCAGTGTCCATGTGTGTTTGCAGTGAAGCGATTGTTAAAACCTGACGTGTTCTAAGAGGAGAGGAGAGGAGAGGAGAGGAGAGGAAAGGAGAGGAGAGGAGAAGAGAAGAGACAGCATGAGCTATTTATCCCCATCTAACCTCCGCCTGTTTACCATCATGAATATCATCTGGGAGGCACAGGTGGAGAGAGACGGATGACGCCCGAGCACAACCTGCTACCTGCTCTGGGAGAGTAATGTAAGAGACTACAGAGAGAGATAAACAGACCTAGGGAGAGAGAGACAGGGAGAGAGTAAGAGAGAGACAGGTAGAGAGCGAGAGAGAGACAGGGACAGAGCGAGAGAGAGAGACAGGGAGAGAGCGCGAGAGAGAGACGGAGAGCGCGATAGAGAGCGAGAGAGAGACAGGGAGAGAGCGAGAGAGATAGACAGAGAGAGAGCGAGAGAGAGAGACGGAGAGCGCGAGAGAGAGCGAGAGAGAGACAGGAAGAGAGCGAGAGAGAGCGAGAGACGGAGAGACGGAGAGACAGACAGACAGGCAGACAGGAAATGCTTTTTACAAGAAAATGACATTTATTACATGAACCACCTAATAGTTGCATGAGTAAATGGTTTAAGAGTTTACAACGACAATTGGTTATCAGGCTGTTTTTTTTCCCCAGAACAACCTTCAGAAGAATAAACACAAGGCTAGTTCTTAAAACCCTCGTGAAAACAAGACCAACTATTCTATTCACTCTGAAGACACGCCTGATCGATGTCACCAGAATGAAGAAATGTGCACATGCCTTCAAACGGCCGTCACCAAACAACGAAATAGAAAGGGTTAGGGTTGGAGAAAAGAGAAAGTCAGAGACGAGAGATTGAAACAAAAGAGGGAGAGAGAGAAAAGAGAGAGTCAGAGAGAGAGACAGAGAGAGGGG
>JAVQIZ010074724.1:0-14607 GCA_036023535.2 Galaxias brevipinnis
CGGTGCATCACTACTTAACGTGTAGGCTTTTCTCCAGGGCAACGGGTAGGCCCACCCCAAACACTATCCAATGTGAATACAAAACTCCCCCCCCCCCCCCCCCCCCCCAAGAACTCTAGTTGACACCGTCCCTAAATTTAACAGACAGAAAAAAATGTTTCGGATCCCCTCATATGACATGAGGGTGTGTGTCTTTCAGAGCCGGTGGTATACTGGTTCGGTGGACCCGCCGTTCCCATGCCCTTCCAAACTGCACCACATGTACGGGGTCAATGCCTGGAGGGATTGGGTGGCACAGAGAAACAAGTACAGCGACCACCTCACAGACGCCTGTGAGTGGACCCTTGGCCCTTCCGTCTGTGGTCTTCCTGGTTTAGCCCTACAGGCTGCTGTGTGCTGGTCTCTGTACTCACCCCTGCTGTCTCTCTCTCTCTCTCTGTGTGACTCTGTTCCCAGTGTTCCGGCCCGTGGTCCTGAAAGAGGACGTGCTGCAGTGCAACTCGGCGGAGCTCAGCTACGGTCTGTGCTGCTTCATCAAGGAGGTCCGCCGGCCCGGCGGCCAGGCGTACGCCCCCGACAGCATCTTCTACCTCTGCCTGGGCGTACAGCAGGTACGCCCCTCCCTCTCCACCCCCTCTATAGGCCTCTGGTGTTGCTGTGTAAGGAGTGGTGGCATCTGGGGGACCAACAGCACTGTGACTCTCTCTCTCTCTCCCCCCCCCCTCCCTCCACAGTATTTGTTTGAGATGGGGAGGATAGAGAATATCTTCACGGATGACCTCTACAGTCGATTTGCCATGGAGGTGACTGGGATGTTGCAGCACTGGAGACCTACTCCGCTAGCCTGTGGTATGTCAATAGCTGACCTTTGACACCTCATCACGCCATTATGGGTCGAGGGCGCTGTGTTTCGCCGTCCTCTGGTGGTACTATGCTGCCCGACGGCATGGTTAGTGTGCCACAGCAAACAGTTCTACTAGAGATGTTACCGACAGCGTTCCTATCCATAGTATGTGCAGCGATGCGGGATGTGATCACATGGATTACTGCCTTGCTAACCGTCCCCTCCTTGTGGTCCAGGGGCGCTGTACTCGCGCGTGGAGGAGGGCTTCCTGTGGGAGTGTAAGCAGCTAGGGGCCTACTCCCCCGTGGTGCTGCTCAACACGCTGCTCTTCTTCTGCACCAAGGCCCTGGGCCTGACCACGCTGGCACAGCACCAACGCCTCTCCTTCTCCAACTTCTCCTGCTGCACCCGCCCGACCCGCACCGGCCTGTCTGCCTACCTCCGCTACCGGGTCCTGGCCCAGGGGGAACATGCGGGGACAGGTGGGCTCTCTGGGCATCAGACTGGGCAACAGCACTGCACTGACATTATGGTTAACCGCGTGCGCGTTTGTTTGCAGAGGCCTTGACGTTTCCAGCAAAGAGGAAGTTGGAGGATGAGGAGGCGGACGTAGAAATCCCTGAGAACACAGTCAACCCGCTACGCTGCCCTGTACGACTGTATGAATTCTACCTCTCCAAGTGGTGAGAACACACACACACACACAATCAAACGAATCACTGTTACCGTTCGGTTTCTATACCATCTCCTTCGTCTTTCTCCTCCTCCCATCCGTTTGTTTATGCCCCCCCATCCCTCCTCAGTTCAGAGACAGTGAAGAAGCGGACCAACGTGTTTTACCTGCAGCCCGAGCAGACGCTCCACCCCAACAGCCCCCGCTGGTACACCTCCAAGCCACTGAAGGGCGCCACGCTGGAGAGCATGCTGACCCGCATCCTGACCGTCCGAGAGGTGCACCAGGAAACGGAGGCGGCGCAGCAGCAGCACCACCTCGCCCCGTCCTCTGGCTCTACCGACGACGACGACAGTGCAAATGAGGGCCCGTCTCGACTTTAGTTTGTGCTCTGTAGGAAGACCCCTCTCAACCGCTCCTCTCTGAGACCGTAGCAGCCTTTGGGATGCGACCGTTCACAGCGGTGGTTCTCCTTTAAGTAGAACTGGTCTGTTGTCAACCTGCCTACGTTTCCCAGGTGGAGTGCTCCTGGCTCTGGACTGCAACTGCACCAAGCCTCATTATTTTTGTGGAGGGTGAGTGCTTTGGGGATTGGAGTGAAGGGAAGGTTAATATCTTTGACTGACTCGCTGATAATATGGAGGAAACTCAAGGGTTTTCTATGTTCCATATCCTCCTTTGTGTGAGGTAATATATGTGCTTTCGTCATTAACGTCAGCACACTGTGACATCTGGTGTTTGACATTTTTTGGACTGTCACTGTAAGAAAGAAGAGTGACATTTTGGGGAAAATATAGAGCCACACTCTCCCCACGTCTACCTGCCTTTGTTTTCTTATTGACAACTTTGCTGCTTATGGCTAAGCCCTTGGCAGAAAGAATTGTAAAGGTTTGTAAGTTGAATTTATTGAGTGGCCACTGGCCATACAAATACATACACTATGCTCTACTCCTATCAAGGACATAAACCCTATGTCTATCCTGTCAGTATGGACTGAAATTGGAACAAATCAGGAAATCAGGCATGAAATATGTATGTGGTTTGACAATTTATGTTTTCTCTGTATTTTGAAGCTATGGAACGGTAAACCAGAACTGCCTTACAAAGGAGGGTTGACAGTATTTTATTTGTTTCTCACACACTACTAACTCATAGTTCAACACCACATTTTTGTTCATGGTCCTCTTTTCCTATTTTGTATGAAAATACCTCGAGTTACAAACCTGAATCAGGAATGTAATAGTTTGAATCCGATCAATAAAAATCATATTATAAAACCCTCCCCATAGGGATTGAATGTACTTTGTGTGTGACAGTTGTAGGTAAAAGATTTGTAAGAGATGTGGAGCCTCTAGTGCACTCTTCTTTCTCTACCTCTCCCTCGTGTCTGTCTATATCCCTCTATTCTCTCTCTCTCTCTCTCTGCTTCCCGCCTCCACGCTTGACTGTTGAACAAAACGTGGGGAGAGTCAATCCATGTTCTTGGTGCATGTGTGAGAGGGCAGGAGTAGGAGGGAAAGGGCACGCTGCTAGTTGTACAAGAGGGATTGAGAGAGCGAGGGATGAGTGTGTGTGGGAGAGACGGAGGCAGAGAGAGAGAGATATCAGTAGGCAGTTGATGGATAGAATAAAATATTTAGACCATAAACAGGCTGCATTTGTTTGCTCAACAGTATCTAGGTTTCATTGTACAAAACAATTTCTACATGAGGAAAGTATTTGATTTGATTTTGCACAATTAAAGCAACTATAGGCAACTTTTTTATATTAAGGGATTATCACTACATTTCTCCTGATAGCACATTGTAATGTCTACGGGACAATGAAAATTGCGGTTCAGTGCGGTCCTCTTCGAGTCTCAATATTTAACACTGATAAATTGTCTGCCATCGGGCAAGATCTCCTGCGAAATGCTTACAAATTGCTTTATAGCACAGTGAATTGCTTCACTAAATCAGTAGATGTCCATACTTGGAGTATAGTCGTTGATCGTACTAGCGATATGCAGTGACCACGAGCATTCTGCATGTCTTCTTTGCAAACGTTAGGCAAAATAATTACACAAAGCAAACAGTAGGGGTCGCCACAATCATCTCCCACAGATCAACTGCCTCTAGTAACTTTAAAAATATGCATTTAAGATGGTAAGTACCAGAGACTTTGATCAGACAGATAAACTGATACTGCGATAAGTAGACGTACTCACAGAGCAACGTCATGTTTAAATGTCCTTCTTCACCCTCCCTCAGTGTTGAAGCGCCTGATGATTTCCCCTGCTGATACAGTAGCTTAGAGAGAACAGAAGCCCGCTCGGTCAAGCCTAAATTGAGATGAAAGAAAGGAGGGAGGGCATGGAGGGAAGCAGAACGAGTGAGAGTGACAGAAAAGAGGAGAGAAAGTTGGTATTTGGCAGCTTCAAACCACTTCAAGCCCCTGAAGCAGGCTGTAGCATGGGGGAGGGGAGCCTGTATTCGTGTGAGGGAGAGTGAGAGAGGGAGAGTGAGAGAGGAGGAAGGTGGCGAGTGCGTTGGTGTTGGCATAAAAAAGCATTTCTCAAAAAACCTGCTTCTCTGACAGCACCGATGATTCACGGCATGGCTAGATCGATGCTCGAGCTACCTGCATCCTCTTGGTAAGAAAACTGTCCTTAATTGAGAGTAGGCACTGACACTGAATGGACTAATTGATTGATAGATCAACTTACCTGTCATGACAGTGACCGTGTTATAGATCAAATTTCTGTATTGATACATGCACCAGGAGGAGATGGCAGTTGTTTCTGCGAGGAGGAGATGCCGAGAGAGACGGTTCTTTGCTTAAACATGAGTGGGAGCTGAAAAGCTGGAAGGCAGAGAGAAGTGAGTGAGTCACCGAGGATTATTCTTGACAACCATTGTTTTTCAAGCTCTTTTCCACTCTATTCAACTCCTGTTTTTGTCCAGGCGACTGAAGCAAGACAACCGTAATCGGTGAGGAGGCTGGGCAGTAAATTGAACAGCCTGGGTCTGTGTGTATATGCTGCCCCTGCGTTCTCTCTGTGTGACTAAAATTATGCATCCCCACATATTTACTTTGGGAGGAAAGGACTAGAAGCAGCTCAAATGGACTTTCTTCAGAGGAAGATTAGAACTGTTGAGGATTTATAATTGTGCATGTTTAGAAGGAACTGCTTGGCACATTCTGTTGATTTTACAAATAAATATGTTTTCCCTTTTCTATTGCACATGAGGTAAAAAAAAATGTTTTTTTTTTGCTGGGGAGCTGTGCAATCTTTATTTTTTCATTTTCATTCTTGCCAAACATTTTCTATAATATCCTCTGACTTGATCTGCCATCCCCAGTAGAAGATGACGGCGAGGAAGACAGGATAGAGTACCTCACTCAGGGTCCGCGAGGACAGGACAGGTCCGGAGGAGAGGAGATCAGGAGCCGAGACGCCATACTAAATCAGAGCAGGTCCCTGTCCCAGACCAGGTGGGGAGGAGAGCAGGTCAGAGGGCTAGACACCAGACCATACCAGACCAGGACCCCGTCCATCACCATGGGGAAGCCCCTGAGCCGGCCTGGCTGTTTCCGCCAGGGCCCCTGCTGCTCCGACAAGCGCGGCGAGGGCGGCGTGGTGGACGGTTATGGCGACGGCTACGTCCCGCAGCGCTCCATCTACGACACCATGTGCATCAACGAGCAGATCGACCACGGGGGCTCCGCCCACAGCACCATGGGCTCCCGTGCCGGGAGAGATGCCCAGGACTTCTCCACCAACGGTTCTCTCCGGGGCGGGGCCCGGGCTGAGATGTTTGAACGTCAGCGCTCCATCACCCCCAACCCCTCCTTCGTACGTCGACTGGACGAGAGGGTGATCTTTGACTCGCTGAAGCTGGCGCAGGAGGGCCAGGGCGTCTGCCACTCGCCCGGCGGCTTCGTGCGCTCCGTCTCGCCGTCCGTGTCCTCCATCTCAGCCCCCGCGGGGCCGTCTTCCTTCTCCGGCTCCAAGAAGCACCATCACCACCACCACCACCACCACCAGGACAGTGGGAAGTGTAAGGACAACCGCCACTCCTGGAAGGTGATGAACCCGCCCAGTCCCTCGGAGTGCATGGAGCTGACGTCGGGCGACATGTTGGAGCGTGGCTACCTGAACCCTACCAGCCACTCTCACTCCCTCTACCCCCACGGCAGCAGCATGACCTCCCCGCTCATCTCCCCCTACTCTGGCTCCCCTCACTCCTCCGGCTACCACACCCCCGTGTTCTTCTCGCCAGCCAGGACCCGCTCTGCGCAGTCTCAGAGCCTGAGGCTTTCCCCTCCGCCCATTCAGCCTCGGCTCCCATCCCAGAGCCAGAGTTTGAGGCTCTCGCCTCCCACCATTCCCCAGCGTTCCCCCTACCGAGCCCCTCTCATCCAGCTGTCGGCGCGGGACCTCCAGGAGGATTTGCGGGACCGCGGCTGGGGTAGGGCAGAGAGAGAGAGGGAGTGGGAGAGGGAGAGAGAGAGGGAGAGAGAGAGGGGATGGGCAGAGAGGGAGTGGGAGAGAGAGAGAGAAAGGGGGAGGATAGAAAGAGAGAAAGAGAGAAAAAGGGAGAGGGCCGAGAGGGAAAGAGAGCGGGAAATGAGAGAAGCGTCGGTTTGTTCTATGGCCATGGATGATCGGTGTAGTTTTGGCACCTTTGGTTTTGGGAGAGCCGGGCCCTTGGGCTCCACGGCGACAGACCGAGACTCCGTCTTCCTAGAACCGGAACTTGGCCATGATTTGACCCCCCTGTTAATAAGCCAGCCCTCTCCATTACCAATGGAAGTGCCCAGGCTTGTTTCAGAAACTAGGACTGGAGCAGGGGCTGGGACTAGGAATGGAGCTGGGCATGATTCCAGGTCTAGCATTAAAACGTCTAAATCCAGGTCAGGGTCGAATTCAAGGGCATCTTCTATGGCTAAAGTTAGGACTGTGCCTAAGGCTGGTCCAGGGGCTAAGATTGAGCCTGGGACTGAAGGGGTTAAAGATAGAAATGGGACTGAGGCCAAAGTCACGACAGAAACTAAAGGTGGCACTGTAACTGAAGTTGGGAAGGGGACTGAAGCGAAGGTTCGGTCTAAAACTGGACCTAACGTTGAGACTGGAGCTGAAGTTGGGCCTGAGACTGCAGCTCAAGTTGAGTATGAAACTGGAGCCAAAGTTGGACCTGAGGATGGACTTAAAATGGAGGTTGGGGCTGGAGCAAAAGTTGGGTCTGAAACTGGAACCAAAGTTGCACCTGAGGCAGCACCTAGGTTTAGACCTGAGACTGAAGCTAAATGTGTGCCGGATGCTGGAGCTAAAGTTGGGTCTGGGCCAGCTGTAGTTAGTCCAGGGCATAACCCTGTTGCCGGAGTTGAAGCCCAGGCTGGGGATAAAATTGGAGCTGAGATTGCGGCTACATTTTCGTTTGAGCCTGGCACCGAAGTTAAGCCTAAATTTGTGTCTGGGCCTTCAGAAGCTGAAATTTTTGTTGGACCAGGGCCTGCTGAAGTAGACGTCAAAGCTGAGGCTAAAAAGATTGCTGATTCAGGGGCTAATGCTGGATCTGAAGCTAAAGGCTCAGTAGCTGTAGTTGCCGCTGGGAACAAAGCTATAGATAGAGAGGGGACGGAAACTAAAATGTTGGCTGTGATAGGGGACAGAGCTGGTTCCAGACCTGGGAGCAGAGCTGGGGGCCCCGGTAAGGTTGGACTTGAGCCACGGTCTGTGTCGAGGGCCGTATCCCCAGCTGTCCCTGGCTTTGAATCAGAGGCGGTGCCCGGCCACAACGTCCAAGACACGGAGTCCACTTGGCCTCGAAGGCTCATTGGCCGCAAGAGAACAGTGAGACAAGGCGGTGCCCTCCACAACCTCCCCATCCTGCCCCCTCTCCCAACCATCGTGCCCCTCTCCAATGCGGAGCGGAGGAATCTCCCCCGCCTCAGTCCTTTCACCGAGCACCAGACCAAGCTGGCAGGCCTGCTGGGGCGCTCCTCTTTAAAAGAACAGACCCAACCAGATCCATCCCATCTCATAGGTTTAGCCTGCCGCTCCTCCCTAAAAGAGCAATCCTTAGAACAGTGGAGGGTTTACAAAGAACTAGAGGAGCCCAAAAAAACTCCTCAGCCTAAAGCTGGGAAAGAGAAGGAGAAGGAAAAAGAGAGGGAAAAAGAGAAAGGAAAAGAGAAGGAGAATGAGAAAGAGAGGGAGAGGGTGAAGGAGAAGGAGAAGGAGACGGAGAAGCCAAAGGAGAGGGACAGGGTGACGGAGAAGGTGAAGGAAAGAAAGAAAGGAAAGGAAGATGGGAAAATAAAGGAGGAGAAGAAAGTGAGAGAGGAGGGTGGTGGTCCATTTGTGTTTACAGTTTGTGGGGCAAAACCAGGAAAGGCGGAAAGGAAAAAGGATGAGGGCGAAGCCGAAATGGAAAAGAAGTTCAAAAGAAAAGAGGAAACGAATGAGGAGACGAGGTCGATTAACGAAACGAGAGGGGCTAAGGATGGAGGGGAGGAAAGAATGAAGAGCGAGAAAAAGGAAAGAGAGGGTAAAGGAGAAGAGAAGAGAGACACCGAAAAGGAGAAAGCGGAGACTGTGGAGACGATGGTGGTGGAGGAGACAGGAGATGAAGCGATGGGGGAGGAGGGCTGGGACGCGGTCCTGGACATGGTCAACACCTTATGGGACGAAGGCTGGGCCGGAGCCGAAGGTAGCGATGGGGACTCCTACTCGGGCTCCCTTCGGAACTGGCCCCTCCTGAGACCGCCTTGTGGGTTTGGGGGCTCCCATCCACCCTCTAGTGCTGCCTCGGAGCTCTCCCTGCAGGAGCTGGAGAGAAGAGCCAAGGAGGTGGACAGCGACCTGCCATCTGTGGACCACTTGGATCTGTCTCAGTGTAAGGAGATGGGGGACATGTATCCAGTGCTGGCTCACTCACAGAGGGAAAGAGGGGATTTGATGTATCAAACACACCCAGGCCCTCAGAGGGATAAACCTGCCTACCAGATGGGTAAGCGTCATTGATTTTAGTATAAACACTATATTATATATATTCACAACCACTTATATTTATGTGTGTCAAGTATATATATAATGTTTAATGCATAAATATAAATAGGATGTATTATGCTATTCTGAAAATAATTTTGAAAATAAAGCAGGTAGACAACAATTCTATGTTTGCTTGGGTTCCAGGGGAGAGGGGCAGACCTCAGCCCAGTTTGGAGCTAACGGCTGTGGGCCTCCCGTCCACCGGAGTGTCTCCTAAGCCTGGGAGTGGGGCTGAAAAAGAAGACTCGTCGCCTGACTCCAACATCACACTGGAGTCGGACTCCAGCGGCGTATTCCTGTCCATGTCGAACCCCAGCCAAGAAGAGGGTGGCTCTGATGAATCAGACCTGGCGAGCAGCAGTAACTCTTTGGATCATGACCAAGACAAAGAGTGGGGCCGGGAGGAGAGCACAGAGCTCCAGTGGTGTTACCCCTCGCTTCTAAAGAGCCTGTCCCGGTGTGAAGGAGAGGGGGACACAGAAGGGGAGGCGGCTGGAGGGAATGTGTCTGACAGTGGGGTTTATGACGGCAAAGGTGGCGCTGCGTCCACAGAGAAGACCCCTGCTTTTGTTTCAGATGTGGAGCCTTCCACAGCTACCGAACGGGATTCAAGGGTAGAGCGCACTACTGTGATGCTCGCGGGGACCGAGTCCCCTCTCCCTCTGTCTCCAACCAAATACCACATCAGGAAGTCCGGCCTGGACAGCAGTGATCTGGACCCCTTCGTGGCCACCGACAGCTTTGTCTACCTGGCCGTGTCTGCCGGCCCACTCTCACAGGCGGAGGGCCATCACACAGCAGAGGTCAGCTCGACGCAGGGCACACACATTCCTCACACACACACACCCCTCTCCATCAAAGCGCGCCTAAACCTCCCCAACCCTGAAGAAGGAGACTTTCTGACGACGGACAGCTTTGTGTACCTTGCGGCACCAGACTGCCACGCGATGGGTACTGAGAGTCAGTCCGCTTATAGCGGCTCCAAAGACTCCGACTCCGATACCACTGGGTCCGGTCCGGTGGACTTTTGTGTCCCTGGTTCTGGTTCTGTGGCCGGGGACAGCGACTGGGACTCAGAAGTGTCTGACTCTGAGCCTGGTAATGGGAGTAGACCTGGCAGACCCGGCGGTAAGCGCAGCCGGTCCAAACAAACGGAACCTGGCTGGGACCATTGGTTGGAGATGGAGCAGGACTGCCTGACAGGACTGTTTGCTGAAGAGGAGAAGAATATTGTGGTGGCGGCACCAGTTGCTATGGTAACCCAGGTCGCGTGTGCGGCATCAGCAGCAGCAGCGGTAACAGAACAGTCGAAGAAGGTGACCTGGCAGTTCAAGCCCTGTGAACGCGCTGTCTGCCAGTCAGGAAGTAAGAAAGAAAAGGAAATTGCTCCAAGATACCCTGAGAAACAGGAAGAGACACGCAAATCATCTTCCTCTTCTTCATCGCCATCCTCGTCTTCGTCTGGCTCCGTCTTTGATTGAAAGGTAACAGCTATTTTTTTCCTCTCAGTTTTGCATGTTGTCATTGCATCCATTTTCTTTGCCTCCCTTCTTTTCTTAACCCATATTAGCTAGAAGACGCGGAATGTCTCTGACACTCAACTTCTTTAAAAGAGGAGATGCTAAAGCAATGCAAGACAATGACACCACCAGTACCCAGTAAATGGACAAAGGATGGAAAGGAAGGAGACAAGAGAAGAAATGTGGGCATGTTTATTTCGGTTGAACTTATTTCAAAACCACCCAGGTTTCTTTGAATTGAGTTTGAAGTTCATTCAGTGTGAATAATCTTCATGTCGTATATCAACATCAAAAGTCCTCCAGGAACAGACTTTCACGACCAATGAATGTCCAAACATTGGCTTGTATAGATGCAGTGGATATAAATCCTAAAGACCTGTAATGTTATCTGCGTTTATTATACTAGTTTTTCAGTGTGTAGTATGTTTTGGGAAGTGCTATGTACATATCATTAATCTAAAGGATATTCTCTGGAATAATCTTATGAATGTTCAAGGAATGTTGTGAGTTTACAAATGAAATGATTCACTTGAATTTCCAAAGCTCTATCGTGTACAGATGTGTGGAAGATTTGAAAGGCTGAATGTCAATCACTGCAGGGGTGCCTCATGCCTTCTTTTACAGCTAAATTATATTGTATCTACCTGCTATTGCTGCTCCATCCGTCTTTCCTTTATTTTGAAAGTTATGGGAATTATAATATTGGTTTTGAATCATCTAAGAACCGAAGCAATTCTCTTGAAAATAATAGGCAAGGCCTTTTTAACAACTTATGACAGACTTATGACATGTGAGATATGACAACGAAACAACCTTCTATAGATGAAAGGGATCTGGCAGAGATGCCTTTATCAGGGTATTCAAACTGTACTTTACTGTGGATTTTCAACCAAGAACGAGATCCACTAGGGATGCTGTAGTGTGACACATCGTTATTGGAAGAAGCTGAAATCAAAATCAAACAATATGAATGTTTTGTTTATTGGAAACTAGTTTGTGGATGTGTTTTGTTTTTTCAGCAATATGCTTACAGATTAACTATAGTCTATATTTTGGTAAGTGAAAGTGTTGTTGATTTGTACATGGTGAATTGACCACTGCCAAATATAGCACTTCGCTTTGACTGTCCATTGTAGATGGTTAATCCACTAATGTCATATTGTTTACCTTCCACTCTCTCCTGCGTTTGCTTTCACTGCCAGGGTTCAGATGTTACTATAGCATTGTAGAGTAACCAGACACCTAAACCACTTGTTTCTCCTGAAAAACAAAGTATCTCGACACACAAAACAACTATCCCACTTAAGTTCTTTTGGTTTGTATTTCTGTTCCAAATCTGACTAACATGGCCACAACAGTGATTGAAACATGACTCTTGAAGATAGCCTTTCTGGAACACGAAAACAAAAAATAAATTTTCATGACAGCTGTTTTAAAATGTTCAACACCGAGACAGCCCATTCTGCCACACCCACACAATTGCCCTGCCAACTGAATTGAGCATTTCTGTAAACTCTTAACAAGGATGCAGCTAGGTCTGCAGGGGATGTCCGGTTACTCTTGAAAGGTCTCTCCTCCCTATCAGGATTTGCCCCTCTATCACGAACCCACTTTTACCCATGTTAGTCAACTGCGTTGACAACGCATTATTTAATTTTTGGTTTATCAAATGCATTGACTGTGGGAGGAGGCTACATACTAACAAATTAATATTTGGTAAATTAATAGGATTGAACTACTTGGCTTTGAATAAGGGCTGATACAGTCAGAGTGATGATGCCTATTTTTTCAAACCAAACTGAACTGAAAGACCATAATACACTATTGCACATAGACAGTTAAATTTTTATTTATGGTTTGGTGATAGCTATACAGGTTGTCTTTGTTATCGCTAAATGGACTATTCAAGTAAAATGTGAACAGTATAGCTAAGTGCTTTGTCATAAAATCAGTAAATCAAAACGATGTATTTGTATTAACATCTCTGCCATCTCTGTGTTTGAATATCAGCTCGGCACTGACTCATGTGGGCTTTTTGGTGAGGAATTGGTCGGGTTTATTTCATTTCTATATCCTTTAAGTTATAAATATATATCAAATAAACAAGGCTATTTGTCTCCAAAGAATTAAGTCAAAGACTATTGCAGTGCTATGATTTGTAAAGTCATTTGGATAACAAATGAATTGCCCTCAAACTTTGAGATTAAGGCATAATAGGTTAACTTGATGAAATCTGCAAATAAAAAAATAAACCTTCAATTTTATGTCAACTAAGTCTAAATATGGTCTTCGTTTTATTGCATTTTCTAGGATTCTGTCTGATTCTTATATAACTATCCTAACAAGGGCCATATCCACAAAGCCATTTTATAAGACCACATCCAAGCTGTCGTTATGTAACCAAGAAAATGTGTTAGTAACATTCATTTAGTCTTTGCTGAAACTAATCTGTGAATCATATTTTATGATTCTTTGCTAAATCACGTCAGTTGACCTAGAACCCCCCTTACCATTTTTGATTCTCACCATTACCTCTCTCTCTCTGTATCTCTCTCTCTCTGTCTCTCTCTCTCTCTCTCTCTCTCTCTCTCTCTCACTCTCATTCTAATAGAAAGAGAAAACTGCATTAAACAGAGAACTGGTCTAAGATGTGACAGAAATGTAGGTCCGTCTGTCTATTTTAGGCTGATTAATTGGTTCATCTTCAATAAGGCCAGGGAGAGAGGGTGGGGAGGGGGGAGGGGGGGGGGCTGTTGAAGTGGCAGTGAGGGAGGGGCTAGGGACAAGGGCTGCAGTAAAAACGACTTGAAATGAAAAATACTGTAATAATTAATAGTTCATTTGTGTGCCAATTAATAAAATACACAAGGACATGAATACATTATTTGTGTATTTTACCATGGCAACAGAGTGTGAACACATTTGTGCAGAAAGCTACTTTGATGACAGTTCTGTCAACAAGTCATATTTTTTTTTTGATAACTTAACCTTTGAGAACGTCAAAAAGACGTTGACATGGGAACATTGCATAACATAGGTTTATGGAGGCACAGAAGAGGATCGGAATGTGTCCTGGGGGAGTCTACTTTTCATTCCTGGGATGAGCGGAAGCAAAGTTTTGTTTGTAAAGATGATCAAAGATTGGATCAGTGTACCACTTGGGATTGAATAACAGGCATATGGCTATCTTAGAAACACCAGACCGCATCATTACACAACGAGCCAATTCTGTAAGTTAGTATCAGCCAACATGATCCGATTGGTGTTTGCAAAACAAAAGTAATATATTCTATTTGAAGACAAACTCGTTACTTTCAGAGGTTTTATAGGTATAGCACATATGCCGTAGATGACCAATATAATTAAATGTAATTAGTTATTTTCTTTATAACCTCTGGTACTCTAAATTGTTATAGAGTTAGTGTTTCTCATTGTGCTAATGCGCGTGTTTATGTGTTCTCAAAGCGTGTGTATTTCATGTGTCTGTGCACATATGTATTTGTGTGCGAGCACATTTGCACACATCTATAGGTGTATATGTTTGTGTCCTTGTATGTGTGTGCATGTGTGTATGAGAGAGTGTGTGCTGGCTTTGTTTATGTGGGCCGCTATGTGTGAAGCGCTGCCTGGGCACAGCGAGAGTAGGCGTTGGAGAGAGGGTGAATCATACTGCTGAATATCAGCCTGCTGCTCCAGAGTCACACAGGGAGGAAGGCTTCAAGGCTAGGCTAGAAACACCTTTAGCCGGCAGTGTGCAAACACTGAATGTATTCCTGGGTTTTCCGAATTTTACAGGTGATATGAGCCCGTAGCCTTGTTAAAGTGCCAAATGGCACATTTTAAGCACTTATGGGCATATCTATAGGGGAACAGATGGAGGGGGGCTTTTGGGAATTCAGAATATTATCTGCTAAAATATTGGGCACAGACAACGCCACACCAACCTGCACAAAGAGAAAAACTGTACCAGAACACCCCCTTACTAAGTTGCAAAACATTACAACTTTAAGGACAACACTTGCCATGGTCCAGATACAAAGACTAAATTATTTTTTATTCATCACATTGTTTTCCGTGACTATGTGAATGACTAATTAATTGGCCACAGTCTTGCTGTTGTCACAGTGATTTAAAACGCTACAACACGAGAAAAGGTCGTCCATAATGACAAGCAAAAATGAACACAGAAAGCAAAATAGAATGATTATTGTAACAGACGTAGAGAGAGAGCAATATGTGAGGATACATTAGGAAAAAGATATGTGAGGATACATTGTGAAGTGATAGAGGAATAGATGGAGTGAAGAGGAGGGAAAGATTAAGAGGTGCCGCTTATGTAAGTTGTTAATGGTAATACACTGGGCTCTGAGCTGTAGCAGGAGAATAAAGTGGGATATAGATAGATTGATAGCTAGATGGACAAAGAAAGAGAGGAGGGATGGAGGGCTGAAGGGATGAAGGGAGATAGAGAGTCACTGAGAGGGAGGGAAAAAGAAGCAAAGAGGAAAAGCTATTTTGATCATGCACTTCTGCT
>JAVQIZ010074746.1:0-13168 GCA_036023535.2 Galaxias brevipinnis
ACTGTAAAGGCAGTGAGTTTTTCAAAGTATCTGTAGCAACATATACATTATTTTTCCCAGACAAAGAAGTAAACTAATGTCAAAGTTGGCCACAGGATGTTTGGGCTTTTCGAGGACACCGATACTAAAACTGTCACCATTAGATAAACTGAAAATTTTCGAATTTGTTTTTATTAATAAACGTTTAGTAAGTAACACAAATTTGGAGCATTCACTGTTTAATCACTTGATTTAAAAACAAACAGAAAACGCGTTTGTCCTGCCTATTTATAGAAATACAAGCGTTAAATACAACTTTCGACTTGACTGTTTCTTTACATGAACAGATACTTGGGTAAAGTCACGTGACATGACGTATGCTCGTGCTGAAGGGCAGTTTGGTAAGTTGTTTTTATTACTTTATTCATCTATGTTGCTGGCTATGTTGCTGGCTCAGTAAGCCCTTGCACCTCTTGGCAATCGGTGTTGGCATAAAAAAATCCCGCCTCCTATGACGTTAACCTGGACAGTTACAAGCACTGCCCCCCTTCCCATCTTACTTGCGAACGGTTAGTGTGGAAAGTAAAAAGAAGAGCGATCATGTCGACCTTTATATGTGTTCCACTGGAGCAAGCCTTGCCTCTTGTCCTATAAGCTACCTGTAACACACACATGAATAGGACTCTGACCTGCAGGGTCTGGTTGGGCTTGATGCCTGGCCCTCGGACCAAGAGGGGGATTCTGATGTCAAATTCGTACAGCTGCCTCTTGTCAATTGGTAGGGAGAACTGGCCTGAAACAAGCAAGACAAATCTCTAAACATAAAGTTTACACATATAACATAATGGTATGTTTTTGGGTGGTCTGTGGGTTAGGTATGTTTCAAAATACTTAAGACTTGTATTATCTATTATACCATAATCCAAAATTATCTCTTTAGAAACCACTATTTAGAAGGGATTTGGGTTGAGAAAATATATAATTGAGGTTTTCATGTAGGCACCTTTTTTCTGGATGTTTAGTTGAGTAGAGCCCACAACATTTCCAGAAAGCTCAACTGTGAGTTTTGATGTTTCAGACCCATCTCCCTCCCCCTCCGCTCTCATCGTGGCCAGATACTTAATTGACGCTTAAAATTCACTTTCTTAAATTATGCCATATCCCTAAGATATTCTTGAATGCTTCGTATAAAGCATGCTCTGCAGGAAAGCTTACTTTCTTTACTCAGTTGCTGCTACTAGCTTTTAAAAGCCCCCTCAGCAGGAACCGTACCTTTTGTGATAAGGTTAACCATCTTTCCCTATTATATTCCTGCTGGCACTCTTAACCCGGCCCAGGAAGAACCTTATCCTTGGTTTGCCATATTTCCCTACTCAGATTCAGCTGGCTTGTAGAAGCTTGCTTAGTATGAAACTTTACTTGGCCAGATTGGAAATGTCCTTATATAATCAGTGGATGTGGCTATGATTTACCACACAGTTAAATGGTTTTGAATCCTGGCAATCGCAATTGTTCGTTTTTATTAGTACTCTTCACTTAAGTATCTGACTAAAGGAATAAGCTACATATGATCAAGTTTCAAAGCCATTTTTAAAATATAAATTGGCTAATCAAGAATAACATCAACCAGCCTAAGTAACAAAGACGTATTTACCAGTGTGGTAGCCGTTATCAGAGGTATAGAAAATGTAAGTATTGTTGAGTTCCTTGATGTCTTCCAGTTTCTTCACCACTGCTGCCACCATATCATCCACAGACAGGAGAGTCTGCCACCTGCCGGACAGGGAGAAAGTTACAGCCATGTCCATTGACCACGACATTAGCATAAGTATCACATTTAAATCTGGTTTAAAGTACATCTACAACTGAAATGCATTTTGTGAGTCAAATGTTTGATACACATCCCATGTGTAGGGTTAAGTCAGGATGACTGAAAAAGCTGCAATGCAATTTATTTCACAACTCTCAGTGGAAGCACCAAATTGTCTAATAGCAAAACAACGTGGATAAGTGATTCGCTCTTGCCTCTTTCTGTAGGCATTATCCAGAAAATCAAGAGAGCTGCTGGGCATAGGGTTCAGTGGCTGGCGCAGCAGCCAATGCTTGTCCTAAAAAAAAGAAAGAAGTCTGTAGACATCCTAGAGTGTGATAGTTTAGTCTTTGCATCGTGGGCTGCACTGTTCAGTACTCACCTTTCCTGGCTTGTCAAAGCTGCCATCGCGAGGGGCTTTGACATCACTGAAGGATTTCTGGTACTTGGGGGCTGCAGTCCACGGAGAGTGAGGGGCAGGGGGCGAAAGCATCAGGAAGAAAGGACGCTGTGGAGACCTGTCGTCCAGGAAGTGAAGAGACCTGTTCAACTGGGGAAAGATGGAGGGGAGAGGACCTCAAACCAACATCAGAGAGCAACCAGACACCAAAATCACTTTTGTTTCTGTTGAAAAATTATTTAGACGTAACGAATTGCAAAACTATACAGCAAATGTGTGTGGTTTGCATTTCTATGCCAAATCTGACTTGCACCCACTGGCTGAAACAAGACCCTTGCAGACAGCCTATCTGGAACCAAAACATCACAAAGTAAATTTTTATGTCAGCAAAGTTTGGAAACTGCTAAACTATTCTGCCGGACCCACACGATTGCCACTGCCACCTGATCTTTTTTATTTTATTTTTAGGAACTGCAACTTTGTCTACTGGGGTCATCCAGTTGCTCTTTAAGGAATAACATTCTTAAGATAGCTGCCACTATAAACTTCCATGGCCAGGAGAGTTCCACTCTTTGAACTCTTTAAAGAGAACCAAAAGTGCCAGGTTTTGCTATATTAAATGTTCCAGACAAGTGGACACAGCAAAATTCACTGTCACAGGACAATGGCATATGGAGGGACAAGTAAATTCAAACAGCATTCATTCTGTAGGAGGACAGACACCAGATGAAAGCCTTATGC
Source organism: Galaxias brevipinnis (assembly GCA_036023535.2). Classification (NCBI taxonomy): domain Eukaryota; kingdom Metazoa; phylum Chordata; class Actinopteri; order Galaxiiformes; family Galaxiidae; genus Galaxias; species Galaxias brevipinnis. The sequence continues at coordinate 2,931 of JAVQIZ010074746.1, forward strand.
AGAATGATAACTTAAGTAAAGACTAAAACTACATCCTACCCTATTATAGTACCCATAGGTTGACGGTTAGAATCCTTTTGACAAGAGCTTCAATCTACGCAGGTAACGGGTGTAGCTTAGATTTATAGTGTCAGGTGATGGAAATGTTTCTTCATTCTGACCTATGACTACGATATGTTTCTTATTAACCAGATATTATACAGTTTGAACCATTGTGAGTCATGGAAACGATAGATTGTGAGATAGAATGCCGAAAATCATATCTTCTGCCCAAGTATATGTTAGGCATATACTGGTGAATGTGGCTGACATGAGAGTCACATGAGTTTTTACTGTTTGAAATGTGCAGGTAAGCAGAACTCCTCACTCCACATTCCCTGTTCTCTGGATTGCTTGTAACTTGTAGTAACCACCAAATAATCTTTCAACCGAATTTAACCTTTACACCAGGTATGTTTGCCCACTTTAATAAAAAAGGTTGACATCGTGGCAGCTTTGGTTGTAATATACTTCAACAAATACTTTTTTGTCTGATTGATATTGAGTCTGTTGTTTTAATGACAACAAAAGCTACACCAAGGTTTTAAATGATCACCTGCCACAAACACACACACAATTATTTGTGAGCAGACTCACTATGAGGTCTGTGAGGTAGTCTTTTTCATAGCTGTCTCCATGCTTCTCCTCTTTGCCATTGACAGAGAGTGTATAGTTGTAGTACTGGGAATTACCAACCTGCGCACAACAACACAATAATTGCATTATATCATGTCGACATGAGCTCAAAACATTTAAAAATCACAGTATTTTAAACAAAAACTGATGAAAAAAGGCTGTATGTGTGTGCGCCTACAAGCGTTGGCTCACCAAAGCATGCCACTGGTCCCAGCCAGGTGGTACATGACCAACATCTCCTGATTCCTTCTTCCCATACTGACAGAAAACAACAATATACGTTAGCAGGATGATGTTAACAATGCAGGCATGACTGTTGACAATATCCAGATTTAATAGCACAAATATAAAAGTACCAAATGTGTATCAATGACCTTGAACACAAAGTTAGAGCTGTACATAGTACTAGTAAATTACAACTTTTTATACCAGTTACTAAATAACTGCAAACATGGGACTAGAAGACAACACGAACGACATCATTAAGACATGTATGCTGCTATGTATAGTAGGGCTAAAAAGAGGAAGAAACTACTGTGGACATTTATAACGACAGTCATGTCACTTATGGAGAAACAAAATTAAAGTTGATCTTTCACAGTCATATCCTATAGTCACATTCAATGTGGGAAACACTCTGTGTGAGTGTATTACTGTACCTGATTGAGATACTTCCCTGCAAAGAATGTCTGGTACTGCTGTTTGCTAAGGTAAAGGGGAAAAGCTTCCAACTCTGGACCTTTCTGCCACAGAAGGCTGGAGCAATTGCCGGACAGAGAGTTGTTCCTCACAGCATGGTTGTGGGGGTATTGGCCTGTCAAGATGCTGCTCCTACTAGGACAGCATAATGGTGTTGATGTGAACTTCAGGGAGGGAGAAGGAATGAAGAGATGATGGAAGGAGCAGTGATAGAAAGTGAGTATGGGACAGAAGGATAAAGTTTGAGATGTAGTTGGAAGGAGGAATAAAACATGGAATTGTAATTAATTGCATTGAATTTCTATGTAAAAATTATCTACGTCTAGATTAAAGGCACAAACTAATTCCGGTGTACTAACATTATATATTAATTGTAATGGCTGCAAATGGCATATACACCAAACTCGCCCTTCTGACTCACAGCATTAGAGAATGTCACCCCAGCATCTCCAATCAAGGCTTTGGTGTTCTTCATGGGGGTCTATGGAGAAGTAATAATACACAGCTTTGCATTTTACCTCCAGAAGACTCGACTGCATGCTACACTTACATACTTTACAGGATTAGTCTATTGTACAAACAAATAGGTGTTCAATGGAACAATGTGGTAGACTATACTACAGCTACTTTTTACAGCTTTATTTTGTGAATGCTATAAAGTTGACACGGGGCTCTGTATTTCATATGTATTTGTTACTTTTTAAGCACGTGAGCAGATCAAGTCACTTGTCTTGTCATGCTCTTCTATCGGCGCTCTTCCTGAACAAGTAGGCTTGTACTAGGCCTATGGCCATATGCTAAGCCTACGACACAGAAAAAAACAGGCAATGTTCTATTTGGTCGTCTATCAGCTATATCATAAGTGTACATACATACATGCATATTATATTATAAAAACATACTTTAATTAAACTGCTGTCATGTGTAAGTTTGTTCATGGGCCACGCACAGCAACATGACATTGATTTTTCCCAGCAATTATATGTTGTAGTGTGAACTTACTTTTGTTTGCATAAAGAATACATACCATTCCCCCAAGCTCTACATCCTGGTCATCTGCAAGGATCAAGACGATATTGTTCGGTTTCTCGCATTCTATACACCTGAGCTTACAGGTAAGCAGTGCGAAGAAAAAGACACTTTTTACACAGACTGCGTTCAATATTGTTTGTCGGTTCCTCTTGTCCACCGTCCCCGTACTTGCCATTAGCTAGCTGGCTATTGTAGCCTACCGGAGAGACAAACCCCACTCTTTCTGAGCCGACGTTTCGTTTCCTGTGAAGGGGCGTAAGAGTGAAAACACTGTTTATAAGAGAATGGCCACAGTTCCCTGTCCCCTCAGTTTGAGGAAGTAGTCTGAAAAGATCATATGATCACCTTTTTCATAACATTCAGGAAAGGGGAAACGAGCTTGCTTTGAATTATCGATTTATATTGCAATTGAGTAGCCTACCATGCAAACCTTAATGATTCAAACTCGGAATAAATTGTATTATTTTGGTGGATTTATTTTTTTTACTTAAAAAACATGAATTTACTCTAATTTATATCAAGTTTAGAATACCCAAAGTTAACGCAGGCCTATATTCACGTTTTTCTTTTTACCTCATACTTCAATATGGGAGCAGTAGCAGCCAGAGTACAATATTTAAACACATTTATTCAAGTCTTTTCAAATACATTTTGCATTGACGTAGAAGCCGCATGTTCATTAATTTGCAACATAATTACGCTGCACACGTTGGCAGACTGCACCCGTTTCCTTGTCGGATATATTTTGAGGGTTGGACCATGTTGGGAGCTTAACAGTCCCAATAGAGTTGGATGTACATAATTCACTGTAAGTTAAACTTCTAGAAGTTAATAATTAATGTGTATGAATTTTGTATGGTACCGTGTCAGCATAATATTGACGTTGCTGCATGCGAATGTCGCAGGTTTGGCCGAAGAGTCGAGCTATGATCCCATTAAAACGAAGACGCGTCAGCAAACTGAACAGCACAAGTGATGTCAGCTGCACCGCTAGCAAGTACCCCCATGTTGTAATTTTTCTTCTAGAACGAAAAATGGGGACAAGTCGAAGAAGCTTTCTCACAGAACTAGGTAGGAGTAAAGGATTCATAGTACAGGCATCTTTCAGGTAAGCATCATCTCCAATGCAAGAGTGTGGGTCAAAATACAGCCATGGACATCTTTGCCATAGCATGCTTTTTACCCTCTTCCCTAAGCCATTCCGTCACACACATTGTGTCAGAAAATAATTCTGGTGACGAAGTCAGGACTTGGCTCGAGCTGCAAAAAGAAGAAAAATATATGGGAGACAAGGACAGATTAGTCCATTTATTGGACATCAGCTGGCTCACAGAGAGCATGCGTGAAGGCAGTCCTGTCAAAATATTGGACAGACACCAGCTACAGGTGTGATGTAGACCTATTTTTGATTTCCTGTTTGTGTAAGGCAGTGATATATTAGTATTTCTTGATTTCTTAACAATTTTATGGGCGATCATTTGGTTTTAAGGAGAGAACAAAGAATCAAGCTGTGCTTGCAGAGATTTCAATTCCGAGCTATGCATGTCAGAGAAGCACTCCACTTCATGGCCAAAACGGACATCTTACTGTGAGTTCTCCTTTTAAATCCTCTTGAAGTGTATTGTATTAATACAACTGATGCGAGCTGACCCTGTTGTGGATTGAGTTATCACAGGTGCTGGAAATGATATCTAGGTATATCTGTTGCACTATACTCCCATGGGACTGCATTCTGTGATTTCCCCCCATACCATGATTGTGTCAGCTGGAAGTACATTTGTATCTCACAAATTCCCTAATTCGTCATTTTGGCATTTCCCAGGATGCACTGTCCATCCTTGCTGACAATGCAGAGTTTAGTGAGAGTGAAGGCCGTGGGGTTGCATTCAGGAGGGCAGCAGCAGTACTGAAGTGTCTACCCAATCAAGTGACCAGGATGGAGCAACTCCGAGGTGTGCCGTGCCTTGGTAAACACTCTTTGAGGGTGATAAAGGTAGTGTAATCACTTCTTAGTGTAGCAGTACGTCTAGAACGTACCATGTGTTTATTTTGTATTGTATTTTTGTGTGATCTTCTCTACGTCAGAGTCTGAATGTCCAAGTTTTCAGTAATACTTGTCTCTGTGGCCCTTTGCAGGACATTCTAGATGATGGCATTTGCCAGGAGGTGAAGGCCACCAGGGATTCTGTCCAGTACCTAGCCATGAAGGTGTGGGGGTATGTGGGGCTTGTGAGTGTGATGTTCTTTCTGTTGTTCGTTCTTCAATTAGGGCATTTTGTATTTCAGGTTTTGACAGGTGTCTTTGGAGTTGGGGTGAAGACAGCAGATCGGTGGTTCAGAGAGGGGATACAAACTCTCTCACAGCTGCAGAAATCAGGAAATGCACTAAATCGAGCGCAACAAGCAGGTGTGCTTGTTTCAGCATGGAATGGAGAGCATCTGTCTTTTTGAAATGTATCTAGTTTCTTACTTATTGGTTATAAAACTCTTATTCAGGTCTTCAGCATTATGAGGACCTCAACCTTCCAGTCACCAAGGCAGAAGCTAATCTTATTGGTCAACTGGTGGAGAGGGCTGTTCATATGGTGTTGCCAGGGGCAGAGATAACTCTGATTGGAGGATTCAGGAGGTACACAAAACCTATTTGTAAGAGGGGTTAGGGTTATTTTGACTGCTTACAGTTTGAATTCATTCTCACTTGCATTGACATTTTGTTATCAGTAAGATAACTTGAAGACATGACTGTGACTTGTCCTGAAACTTCTTTGTGCATACATTGCACTCATTTACCAGTGTGCCTTCAATCCGACTAAAGCCTCTTTTTAACAGAAGCCCTGTAAAATAATCACCTGCATCAGGCTTTTGGTACCGCTGTGAAGTGGCTGTAGAGCTGGAAACATTCCCACATGTTCATAGGGTTCACACCAGCAGCACACAAGGCTACTGTGGTGCAGTAGAGTAAAAAGTGGTGAAGCCAGTCGACAACACAATGTGGTTAATTATGTTTATTATCCACATACTTTATTGATTATTGGAAAGTCAAATTAGTTCAACAGCCTAGCAAATGGCACAATTTAGGAAATTGCTACTTACTTACACTTATATCATGTATAACTCGTATGTAGCATTTGGCCCCCAGCCAATGAATATACCCAAAAAATAACATTACATTGTTAAACACTCTTTCTCGCTTCAGAGGGAAGCAGACAGGCCATGATGTGGATTTTCTAATTACCCACCCAGAGGAAGGCAAAGAGGAGGGACTTATGCCGAAAATAGTCTCCTATTTGGACGTGCGGGTAACAAACGGCGGCAAGATTCTTGGCTGGAAAGCCGTGGAAAATAAACTGTTTTGATGACACTAATAAGATGTTTGCCAAGAGATTTGGATTTTTATAGAAATTGAACCCGAAACACAAATTAAATTGTAAAAGTTCTCATCTAGTTCTATTTGTTATCAAATTTTTTTTTCAGTGATGTTTTATTGTTAGAACAGCAAATAATTGTGATACAAATAAAGTATTATTATTATTATGATTATTACTGTGCTTTGGAATGCAATGCTGATTGTAATTGTCTATGTCTTGCAACCTCAGGGTTTCCTGTTGTACCAGAAAACAAGCCGGAACTCTTATCTTGAGTCCATGGACGGCCCTGGACAGTCAGCCTCCAACATGGACCGCTTTGAGAGATGCTTCTCCATATTCAGATTGCCCAGATATGGTGATTTGTGGCAGACAACGACAAACACAACTACTCATCTTGAGACACCTACGGCATCACTGGAAGAGTCAAGGGAAAACACTGTCTCCTACAAACAATTTCATTCAGTAAAAGAAATACATTCAAACACAGAGCCACACCCGAACATTCCCTCGACGATCAGTGCGCACACCCAGAGCCACATAGAACCACGTACACTGGACAGTATAGAGACGACCATATCAAAACAGACAATGACAGTTCCAGACAAAACACAGCACTCGGCCATGAGTCATGATGGGAGCTTGAAAGTGAGCGAGAGACAAGGTTTTGAAGCTCGACCCTGGAGGGCAGTTAGAGTGGACCTGGTGGTTTCTCCCCACAGCCAGTTTGCCTTTGCTTTGCTGGGCTGGACTGGATCCAAGGTAAGACCTTTTGTAACTTCCAGCTCTCAAAGCACTGTGACTGAATATTGTGAGCTGTGTTAAAGTGAGCATGGCTGTTAAAGTTGGATACTTTTAGAAAATGTATCAGGTATTAAACATGTTATTGAACGGATATTGATCCACAAATCAAATGAGATTTGAAAGCTCTTTACATGTGTGTAAAGAATACATTTTAATATATATCCTTATAGTATTTAGAATAAGTAATTCAAAATGTTTATTTGTATACAGATACTACATTGGGAAAGTGTGTACATGCATACAGCACTGTCCTCCATACAATGTAGCTATTTAAACGTTTAGTTTTTTAGTTTGAAACTAAAATTATTCAATACCCAGTTGTGGTCATCTTAACTCATGTCCTCTCTCTCTCTCACTCCCTAGTTGTTTGAAAGGGACCTGCGACGTTGGGCAAAACATGAGAAATCCATGTCTCTAAGCAGCCATGCTTTGTTTGACAGCATACAAGTAAACACAAACTATTTTATGCACACACAACATGTAGAGCATGCACCATAGTCATGCTTTGTTTACTTAAAGTACTTTAGCTCCCTTGCAGTCATGCATGCAAATGTTGGAGACTTGAATACGTATTTAAATTATGTCAACCTATGTGGTTTTGTTTACTCTTTCAGGGGAAGTATCTGAGAGCGAGTTCAGAGGAAGACATTTTTGCTCATCTTGGTCTAGAGTACATTTCGCCATCAGAAAGAAATGCCTGAGGATACCCCACCTCATCTAGACGACAATGTACCGGCCCAATGTACTAATGCACTGTAACGAGCTCAAATCAATACATGAATAGAAAGGGGCTTTGTGTTTAGTCCGGAAATAAGTAGAGGGAGAATTGGGAAGAAATATTTTTTATCATTATTTTTACATGTTGTTTTAACCATTCTCAAACCATCACATCATGAAGTATTAGATATTTAAGTATTGCGTACCAGATAATAAGGACTTCATTCCAGTCCACAGCCCAATGCCATGTTTTATGTCTTCATAAAGTGTACAACCTCTTTTACTCTATATTATCTATTACCTTTTTAATTTATGTTTCTTATTAAATATTACATATTTCCTCAACATTGCCTGTGTGGTTTATTGGTTTCATTATTATTTTTAAAGGGAGCTTGTAAAAATTAAACATGCTTTAAGACTTAATACGGACTAACAATAACAAGGATTGTCTCTGTGGTAAGACGGTTTGAATTACTAAATTAGCCCACCTAAACACCTGTCATCTAAACAGTTAACCTATTTCTTTTACATACAGCTGACTTATTCAAATATTGCAAGGTTTTGACTTGACAGTTCACTCATCCAAAACCTCTACTGATGTTAAAATGTGTGCTTTTGTCTTTATAGTTAGATGGTTTTTAAAAGTGTTATACTATTTATTTACTTTTGTAAAAGATCACATACATTTTGTGTGTGATCACAGACATTACTGCCATGTCTTCCTAACAGCTTCATTAACCTTTAAATGCCGTTTTAACTTCAAAGGGTGTATCACCAGTCACACCTCTCTCTATTACAGATCACTCTTAACACATACAAACTATGTGGGTTACCTTTTGTTTTTCAGCAAAACTGGTGGTTACATTCATGTTTCAATAACCCCCTTCAAACTACATGTGTAGTATTAGATGAGTCAATGTAATATAACTGGTGTTTGTGTGATCTAGGTAACAAGAGGGTCTTATAGTTCTTATGTGGTGCCTTATCTGCATTGACACATCGCCCTATTGACGTGTGAAACAAAGGCTTCAGAGTGGAAGGCCAACAACAGCGACATCCTTCTGTTCTGAGATGATGGCAGATTTTTTTCTTGATGTGGGTGTGTGCAATAGTTATGAACATGTTGTGTGTTATATATTAGTATCATATCCTCCATGTGTGAGTGAATGCACATGCTGTTAGTTAGGTCTGGTGTTGTAAATGCAAATGCCACGTCTTCAGGGCCTGTCCCTATCTCCCCTCCCCCCTTCTACATTTGATCAGGAGTCGTCATGCCTGCTTGTCCTCCAGGACCAGTCCTTCTGGCCCCATCAAAGCCACAGGAGCCTTTGAAGGAATTGATAGGGATCAATAGGAGAGGGGAAGAGGACTAACTGACTGAGTAACAGACGGGGCGGGCTTCTAGCTAAAGTCTACGGGGCAACACCATTCAATGATTATTAGGGGTGATCACCACCTTGAGATACAGAGGGGAGTATAATTGGCATATATCATGTTGTACTACTCAATCTGGCACTGTATAATCTGACTAACGATCAAAGGCTATAGTTGATTCTTCAGATGTTTTTGTAAAAACAGTATTCCCCAAGATCTGGCTGACTACTTTGACTTTGGGGGATGTATCAGGAAGGCTTTCTTGCTTTCTTTATTAATTGTCTGAGAAAAATCTTTCAAAATATCACTGTGAAATATATAAAAACCTTTTTGTTTGGACATTGCATTGACTCCAATGGCCTGTCTTTGTTTGTCAGAACGAGAGGGGGCTTGTGGTGTGTTTGTGTACACAGCAGGGTAACAAACAGCCCCGTTAGACATGAAAGAGTCTGGATGGAGCCAATTAAGGGGCGGCCATGCAGGAGACTGTTACCCCACAGACAGCAACCAGCCTGGTACTGCAGAGACTGTTACCCCACAGACAGCAACCAGCCTGGTACTGGGGAGACTTTTACCCCACAGACAGCAACCAGCCTGGTACTGGTGAGACTTTTACTCCACAGACAGCAACCAGCCTGGTACTGGGGAGACTTTTACCCCATAGACAGCAACCAGCCTGGTACTGAGGAGACTTTTACCCCACAGACAGCAACCAGCCTGGTACTGAGGGGCAGAAGGGGGTGAGCGACACCTTGTCTGTGGATCACTCATATGACTCAATGACTGCTGGGTTTTATTATAGATTATGGAATATACAAATAGTCTTTGTTTAGAAAATTCGATCTTATTACACAGCTACATCATAAATACAGACAGAAATACGGATGCAAAAAGAAGAAAACCATACAATGTAAAAACATTTAGCTACAGAAATTACTTTAATAAAACAAATGTCACCAAAATCAAGATTTCATAATGAATTGGCACCCTGAAAGATTATTGTTAATACCATCTGCCAAAACTAAACCATTTTAATTTTTTAAGGTTATCAAAGCCTTAAGGAACTATTTTGGGCTATTACATCACTTTCTGTTTCACTAGGGTATAAAAATGTGGTAACACACATGCAATATCCCTTTTTCATCTAACACCATGAAGAAAACAAAAGAACTGACAGTTCAAAAGAGACAAATGGTCGTAGACCATCATAACTCTACAAGGCTACAAGAAGATTCACAAACGATGGGGAGGATGGGGAGTGAAGCAAAATATCCCCAAGAATCACTGTGAAAGAATTGCAGGCCTTGGTGGAGTCTTGGGGTCACCAGGGTTCAAAAAGCACCATCAGATGCTACCTCCACAACCACAGGCTCTTTGGAAGGGTTGCCAGAAGAAAGTATGGGGTCATTATTGTAGCAAAACTATTTGCAAATGCGTGTGGAGAGTTGTGTCTCTCTGTATCTCAATTCGTGGGTCGTAATCAGGTTTGTAAGTGTATTTTAAAGATCCGTCTGTATTCAGATTTGCAAGCGTATTGAGAGTTGTATATGTGTAGACAAATCTGTGAATGCG